>JABVXW010000401.1:0-45743 GCA_013365375.1 Litomosoides brasiliensis | reverse complement strand
TAATAATAATAATAATAATAATAATAATAATAATAATAATAATAATAATAATAATAATAATAATAATAATAATAATAATAATGATAATAATAATAATAATAGCGATAATAATAGTAGTAATAACAATAATATTAGCTTTATTATGGAATGACAATAGCTATTATTCAACCGATCGTTTTTCCACTCATTGCTTTCGCTTTTGAAATTTATGATTTCAGAAAGGACATAAATATATTAAAGTGGAACGAGTAAGATAATTGCTACTCATTGAATGTAACGATTATTTTTTTTTTCCAACCTTTTTTAGAACAGCAAAAAGTGAAATTGAAATAAAAATTCCGCTGAAAAGAGTAACATTTTGCTAAATTATCAATTCAGAATTTCCATTTGATTTCAAGTTATCAATTTCAGTTTTACGATCATTTGGAATTGTCGTTTTTTTTGCGACTTTAATAATCGTTTGCAAAGTTCACTAAATTATCAAAATTGCGTCACTTCTATTTCCTCTCTTCTGTTCTTTTGCAGAAAAGAACGTAATGGAAAAAGGTGATAATCCTCCAACGAATGCTCGTTGAAACTTTGTCAAAAATTTAACTAAATTGAAGAAATTTTCAAAAATTCATCATTGCTATTCAATTTAAATTGTGTTTACAGCTTTCCCCCCCCCCCCTTTTTTTTGTAGTAAAACGAAAAGTTTTGAGCAAATTGATGGATTTAAATTTAAAATAAAAACTTGAACAAATGCCAAATAATAACTTAAATTATTCATTGATTAATTGAAAAATTCATTGATCGATATAAATAACAGTTGTCAGATGTGATCGCTTCAGTGAATGATTTAGAAATCAAGCGATCGGTTACTTCATTTTTCGGTCGCATTTCACATCGTTGATATTGTTTTCAATATCCGACAAAGGATTTCCACTTAATCCTCTCTCTTCTTCAAAGCAATTCATCGAATAATTTAACATATTGGAATTAATTGAATATCGAAATTTCTTTTCTGCAACGATTGAATCGGAAAAAGTCAGAAACAGTTTGTTCAAATACTTTTACTTTTACAACTTCTTTCATATTTACATGAAGTGTAGAGAGATGAGAGTTGAAATTATAGAATATGCTAAAAACAACTTGGCTATTTCAACTCCTATAATTCAGGTTGAAATTGTCATTAACTTAAATAAAAATTTTTTTATATTAAGCATACTTATGTTAAACAATGGAAATAATTTTAAATAAACATTGAAACTAAAAACAAAAACTCTTTAACTAAAAAAAAATGTTTAAATTCAATGTTTGCTAGTCAATTAAGCTTGAAATATTTCCTATCAAAAGTGATATGATATTGTGTCGTAGAATAGATTATTAAATTTGCAGTTTGTTAACAAAAGAAAAAAAGAGGAACGAAAACTTGGCTATTTCAACTCCTATAATTCAGGTTGAAATTGTTGTTAACTTAAAAATTTTTAGAAAACGATATGTCAAAATTAATCTCAAAGGTTGCAAAAACGGTACATTCGATTTCTAATAAAAAGGAAATAGAGGAAAGCAATTTAAATCGTGAAAATCAACTTCTCATTCAGATGGAGCGTAAACTTGCCACTTATCAGGTTGCATTGATAACAATTCATGATGTATTAAAAGGCTGATGGTTGAAGAGGGGTGATAATCAACTGTGATAAGATGCTTTTAATAAATGTAATTAAGAATATGTATATATCATACAATTACTTAAGATATATTAACACACATTCAGATAACTATTGCTCTCTCTCTCTCTCTCTTTTACAACTGAAATATCAATTTAAGTTTTAGCTAAGTTGTACAAAAGTTGGAAACGATATCCGCGGTAAAAATCAAGATCAATTAGCGATAAAGGCATTACACTCTGTTGAAGTATGTTCAATTGTATATTCAAATTACCATCCGATAGGATTATTACGTAAAATATTACGTAAAATTATTACTACGTAAAATTATTACGTGAAATTGGGCTGGAAATATTTTCTTTACTGCAGGAAAATGACGAGAAATATACACTTGCGAAACATTTGCGCTCAATTGCACCATTTAATCATCGTTGGCAGGTTTAACTTTTAACTTAATTTTCTAATTTTACCGGATGTTTGAAAAATCTTTTTAAAAAAATTTACATCATCTCCTTTCTCAGGTAACGGAAACAATTAATGAGGGAACGTATGGTGTTGTATTTGCAGTACGTGACGTAAAAACTGGTACAAAAGGTGTAATAAAAGTTGCTAAATCGATTGATAATGATGTCGGTAATCAGGCTGCTGAATGGGAATGTTTCGTGTTGGAAAAAATTTATAAAAATGTATTATTTTTGATTAGTGTATGATATCAGTTAACAATAGTTAAAAGATTATTTTGATGCTAGAAGGTAAATAATTAATTAATTAATTGATTAATTTTTGCATAATTGAGCAGAAAATAAGAGAAAAATTAATGGGAAGAGTTTAATTAGTTATAAAATATTTTAATTAAATTTTAACTATGTAAAATAATTTTCTAACATAGTGGATATTAATAGAATCCAAATGCAAGCATTGTAAGACTGTTGGATAAAGGCATGCTTGCTGATCCGAATGGTGCAGGGATGGAATTTATGGTACTTGAAAAAGCAGAAGTTGGAATTGTGGAATGGCTTAACAATGTATAACAGTTTTTCATTTCAAATTATCATTTCAAACTAATTTTAAGTATTATTTTTATAGGTTTACTCTTTCATTTAAGCCTTAATATATAAAGTATAAGTATTATGGATGATTTTGTAAATTTTTATAAGACGTGAAATTAATAGAGTAACAATTACAGTATCCTTCCTCTTTTACAGTATTTACAGTGTTTTTTACAGTATCTTATACAGTATCCTTCCTTTCTTCAATAATCTAATTCGTTAACTTATAGCACTTCGTCGCTAATTAACTGCATATTTCTTAAATTAACAAAAAAAATTATTAATTTTAGGAAATATAAATTTGCCTGATATTTATAATACGTATTTTGGAGTATTACAACTTAATTTTTTTTTTAATACATAAATTAATTTAATTAATTACTTATTACCTCCCACTATTAATTTCTTAGAAAAGAAGTGATAAATGAATTTTTGTAGTACAGTGGTTTAAGGCGGAAACTTGCCGTCACAAAAGCTGTGTTACAAATGTTGAAAGGTTATATATCAAATTTTGCGACAGCTAATTTAACATTCATTGTGAAATTGATAAATTTGAAATATTTAAGTAAAACCTAAAAATAAATGAATTATTTTAGGTAAAATATTTTTTTCTAATCCTTGTTGATAGTAGGTATTTTAATTTTTATCATAACTTATAACAAACAAATTTTTACCCATAAAAAATATTTTGAATTTATAAGATTTTATCCTGAAATTTTTCTAAAAATTTTTAAACTAAAAGTGTTAGACGAAAAGTTATGAAATAGAAAAAAAAAAGTGTGAATTGTTAGATATAATTTATCTCTGTGCAGGAATTCATGATATGCATCGTGAAGGTCTGTTACATCGTGATCTAAAACCGGATAATATGGGTATATTAAGTAGTGATCAGCCGATCGTTGTATTGTTTGATTTGGGTATGACAAAAATGTATACTAATGACAAAGGAAAAGTAAGCTTTATGCTAATTGTATCGTAAAACAAAAAAGGTAATATTTAAATAATAACTCTCTAAAAAAAATTTTAATTTTTGGATAAAATAAAATGCAAATTATTTTATCATAAAGGATATTTTAAGAATGAAAATGATAATATGAATTAATGATATGATCAATAATAATATTGTTGAAATTAAAATATTTGAATAAATTTTAGTGTCGAACACCACGATCAACATGTGCTTTTCGTGGTACACCAGAATGGGCTAGTGGTTGGGCGTTAAAAGGTCGTGAGCAAAGTCGTATCGATGATTTGATTGCATGGTTGTACGTGGCTTGTGAACTTTATGATTCAACTGCTAAAGTTACACAACCACTACCCTGGACATGTCGTCGTAGTGAACGTGTAATTTATTCATTTACCGATATTTAATTATTTTAGATGAATTTTTCAGATTAAAACTTAACCTTAAATAACTCTATATACAACAAATAAAAACACTAATCAAAGTCAAATATAAAAAAAGAAACAAAATTCCTGCATAAAAACATCCTGTATAAATGCATAAAATAATTTAAATCAATTTTTTTCTTTAAACTTCCAAAAATTTACATACTCTTACAAGTGGTTATGCATTTATACAGGATAAATTCAAATTAATTAATTTTAAACTGATACAAAATAAGCAAATTCCTATATTTATAGATTATAAATTATTTAAAAACAGTTTATTGCCCAGCGGATATTTTACTACGACGAGCACCACAACAATTCTACGAAATTCATGCATACTTAATGACTGCAAATCGAAATGGAACACCAAAATACAAATTTCTTGCTGATAAAGTGTTGGAAGCAATCAAAGAATTGGAAGTACTGGCGGATAAGGAAGGAATGGTTGAGAAATGTTTTGAAATTCAATCAGCAAATTTTTCACATTTTTAAATTTATATAAATTTGAATAGTTGAAAAAAAAAGAAGGAATGCATTTGAATTCATTCATTTTCATTTCAGATTGAAACAGTGAGATTTGAAAATGGAAAAAATTCTACAAATAAAGATAAGAAGACAGCAAGTGAAAATATTACAAATGCTAAAACGATGGAGAGGAATGAGAGAAAGAGAGAAATAAAGTAATGAATTAAAATTACCTGTTTAAATATTTTTTTAGAGTAAAATGGCAGCAATTTATATAATTTTTATTAAGATATTTTCCTATTTCATTTGTAAGCATTGCTTAGAACTATCAAATATTCAAAATATTTTTTAAATTTTATTTTTCAAATTCTTCCTTCTTACACACTCTGCCTGTGGTGTGTCCCCATATACTTCCTTATCTGTTTATAATTTACTAACTTTAACTTCACTTATTTCTCAACTTGTTGCCAATAAGTTTAGCTTCAATAGATGACAGGAAGAAATCGAAAGTTTCTTACATGTTACTTTTAATTTTAAAAAATTAGAAAAAGCAGTAAATCAACAAAAAAAAAGGAAACTTGTCATTTTAGATGATAAAAGGATATCAGCGGAGCAACAAAAGTGATAACAAATCAAATTTCGAAAAAATTCAAAAATTATTATCGATATCTTTCTTTTCAATCATTAATTTTTACATTAAAATTTCTGAATGATTTCTTCAAGCGCTTCTCCTTAAAATTTCAATATCGTTGTTTTCCTTTTTTTCTTTTTGTTGATTACTACCTGTATTAATTGTAACTTACATATTTTAGATAAATATATCGTTTTTTTTTCCACTTAAAGTAATTTTATGTCTAAAATGATGCACACTTTTTTTTTAAATATAAAAATTTAACTAAATTGAAATTGCATGTTCACTTAATTAATTTAATTTCTCATTTAATTGATTTATCTTTTATGCTATTTGATGAAATTAATTACTACAATGAATGAAGTAGAAGCTGAATTTAGTCAATTCATATTAGAGAATTTCTATTTGGGAATTATTAATAATAAGTGAAATTATAATTTCAATATTTTCATGAAAAAATACATATTGATGTTAAAATTTCGAAAAATATAACTGTCATTATTTTTCAAATCAAATTTTTCATTGCAAAAAAAACAAAACAAAATGTTTTAAAAATTGTTCTTCCATTTTAACAAATTTCACTATTTTTACTAAATTACTTCCTCTATTTTTGTTTTTTCCTCTCAAAAGTTATCAGCAAATATCAAAGTAAAACAAAAGCAAAATACCTGAATTTGGCAATCATTCAGTAGAATATAATGTCTTATTGATCGACCACTGTTACCTTTTTTGATTTTTCAAAAAAAAAGATGCAAAACACCTCCTTCTCTAAATTTCATCTTTATGAGTGCAATTTTCCTTTAACTCAAACTTTCTTCCTTTCTCACAGTTAATTGAATGCTTCAGTCTTCCCTTTTTACTGTAAAGGTAAGTAAGAGTTGTTGCGAAAAACTTGTTCTGCAAAAGCGATGAAAAAAAAAATTAAGAGTTGTTGTGGTGGTAGTAGTTGTAAACTATTTGAAAAGAAATTTGACAAGAAATGGGCTTATACATTTCTCTCCCAGCCATTTAACTGCTTTTTTTTCTGCAAATATTTCACTTATTTTCACTTTTTATCAAATTTACCTTTTAAAGTCGCTCTTATTTTTTTCTTTCTTCTCTCTCTCTCTCCGTCTCTCTTTGTTTATTTTTTGTTGCAAATAGTTTTGCAATCACATTTTTTTTGGGGTCTCTCTTTGTTTATTTTTTGTTGCAAATAGTTTTGCAATCACATTTTTTTGTTTGGGTTCATAATTGAAATACAAAAATTAGAGCTCTTCAAGAAATGATACTTTTTGAAAGAGTAAAATGTTAATTATTATTTAATTTACAGGTATGAGACTACTACTACTACTATCGTTACTACTCATTTCACTTATTACATTAGGAAAAACACAATGGCTTGGTAATGGTGCAAGAAAATCTGAGTATCAAACGATAGCTAACAACCTTTGGGATAAAAATGGTAAAAAAAAAGTTTAATTTAATCTCACAATTGGTATTTTTTTAGTAAAACTTGTAAAATACAAAGAAGAAAAATAAAAGCATTTAATTTTTTAAAATTATTTTAGGAAATATTGTTCGACCAAAATTAAGCGGTCTGAAAGATGCAAATGGTCAGATAATGGACTACTGCACCGATGTTATGGGACAAAGACGAAGTAACGGTGAAGAATATGACCGACCAAATGGTCACTTCAAATATAAGTGCAGCGATGGTATCGAAACGATTACCGGTAGGCATCATATGAATTCTAAAATATTACTTTCATATATTATTTCAAACATATAAATGAAAAGTTAAAAAAACAAATTTGCATAAACAACTACACTGCACTTTTACATCAGAAATGCTATTTTCGATAGAATTAAATTAAACAATCGAATAATTAATTACTACACTACGACACTGACTGATAATTGAATGAGTCAATTTGTATTTTTAAATGATATAAAAATATTTCTAACAATTGCAACATTTGTGCAATTGTAAAATTGGATAATATCGAATAATCAATCTATTTTAAAAAAAAAATCACCCAATAATTAAAGCCTTATGAGGAAATTGAGTAATCGAAAATCATCATGTAACCTAAAAATTGCTATAATTTTCATCTAAATCAATGGAACAATTTATGATAAGGTAATAATATTGGCCGTGAAAAGTTTATTAAATCAAAATTGCATCAATCAAAATAGCAGTAATAATACATTTACTAATAATATTCAAAATTTTACTAATAAACTGTAAGCAGTAATGTATTACTGTATGATTACTGTATTCCTGTATGTATTACTGTATTATGTATTTTTTTCTATAATAATATTCAGTAATATTTACTAATAATATTCAGTAATACATTTACTAATAATATTCAAAAGAAAAAAAAATGATAATAAAACGCCGCCATATTTATTTACTTTTGTTACAGCTTGCATTGGATCAAAGAGAATTAACAAAAAAGTGATAAAAGTTGGTGAAACATTTAACAAAGATGGATTTTGGCACAAATGCATTCACTACGCAAACAATGAGACGGCACTTTATACGGAAGGAATCATTTTTAAATAATTAATTTTTAATTAATATTTTAATTTCAATACTTATTTACTGTTTCTTTTTTTTGTGTTAAATTTTTTTCTCATATTTCTTCAATTTTTATTGTAATTAATCGTAAGATATTATTTAATTTAGTTATTTATTAATATTGTAAAAATTTATGAAATTATTTCTTACTTTATTATTATTATTATTATTACAGAAAATAGTTGTAATATGAATGGTAAATTGTACCATGTTGGCGATGAAATGCAATCGCAATATTTCCTCCTGCAATGCGGTGAAAACGGTTATAAAATAACCGGTAAGCAATGAATAATTTTGAATTAATTTTCCATTAAATTTAATAACTAAGTAATTAATAATGAAGCATATAATGGAGTGTATTTAAAAATATTAGAAACATTTTTAAATTTCTCAAAAAATTATTTTAAAAAAAACTTTTAAAAAATTCTTATATGTTTAAAATTTTTCATTTTTTCTTTTTTTTTTTAAAATTTTTTTAAAATTTAAAAAATTCTTATATGTTTAATGTCTAATAGTTTAGGTTGCTTTTTTCGTGACAACAACAATAAGATCGTTAGTCTGAAAATTGGTGCAGTAACTGAAGCGAATGGAGAGGAACATCATTGCGAGGACAATAATAAAAGTATTCGGTATTACTCAAAAGGTATTCAAATATTTGAATAATTTGAAATTTTGAGAGAGAATAAAATTAAACTTATTGATTGCTAATTATTATAAAAGATATAATTTTAATTTATTGTTCTAAATTTTAAATTTTGAATAATTTAGCATTGGGATGTACAAAAAATGGTGTTAAATATAAGGAAGGCGAACGGTTTGCAAAAAATCATTTACGTTATGAATGTAAAGAGGGAAAGGCTACTATTATTGGTAAAATTTTTAATGAAAAAAAAAGTTAAGATGAATTTTTTCTTTTCAATTCTAATCGTTACAAATTATTTTATATTTGGAAAAATTTTTCATAATTTTTTTGATGTTTATTTTCCTATTTAAAATTCCAGTTGAAATTTTAGTTTCAAATTTTTATTTAAAATTTTATTTTAAATTTAGGTTGCTATATGGATAAAGAGGGGCAAAATATTGAAATTGGCAATGGCGCTATTAATAATAATATGTTATATAAGTGCTATTTGTAAGTTTTATTAGGAAGTTTCTAAAGAAAAAAAAATCCGAATAATTTTTAATTAAATGCAAAAAAAATTAAATAAAATTTAGTAAAAGGGGACAAGAAAAAATATTATTTTAGCAGCTCAATTGGCAACAGTAATTAGCATAAATGATTAATTCGTTAAATGAATTATTTCAAAATGTTGTACATCAAATAGCAATGATATAATATAATTATCATTGCGTCCCTTCATTAATTATTTTTTAGAATTTATAATTCGATCAAAAGTTTAGAATATTTTATTTGTAGTGAAGATGGTGACGTGAAGTTTGAGCAGTATTCTTGTGGATTGACAGGTACGCCAAAGTGTGAAATTCCAGAAGGATTAATGAAGATGCCAGCGGCAAGTCCTAGATCTGAACAAGGCTATAGAGCATTTAGTATGATACAAGTAAGAGCTTTTAAATTGGCTAGCATTCACTCTTATAAACAAATTACTCTCTGAGCAAAAAAAAAATATTTCTTTAAGAATTTACCATTTACTTATCACTCGTTTTATGATTATCACCGAATTAATTATCACAATAAGTATAATATATGATATATTAGAGTAAATATAACTAACAGTTACTGCTTAGAGTTTGCTACTGTGATATTTCAAATTAGCTATATTTTGTAGAAAATTTTTAGGACGTTAGATAAATGAAATTCAAAATTTAATTAATAAATCTTACTTTTTTGTTGAAAATAAAAGGAATAAAATTAGCCAATGACAAAGTAATTTTTTTTTCTCGAAGCAGTTTGCTGTTTTTCTTCCTCTTTTTCAATCTTACTTATACTCATTTAAATTGCTTTTCAGTACGTCCAGCAAGGCACTGATAAGATAATGAAAATGGGAAGGCAATGAAATTGGAATTTGTTGAAATTGAATGACTTTAATTGCATGCGAATCGTTTCTGATGCTTATCGTATCTATGAGTAAGTTAATTGTAGGCTATTAAAGAAATTTGAAATTTGAGATGATTTTCTTTTGAAATAAAATTTTATTCCTTTAATGTTATTATTTGAATACTAATAAAGCACTTCTGATACTACTGATAAACAAATCTCTTATCATAAACAAATAAACATCAACAAACAGTTTACTGTATAAATAGCATTAAGGAATGCAATTAAAACAATTTTATGTAAATGAAATTTTGTGGCTCTTGCAAGTGCTGGCCCTTTCCATGATAAGCCAGGAGGGAGTGTTATAGGTATGCAACTGTTATTTATAGGTATAAATCCTAATTTACATACGCAACTGTACGAACCTTTCAAATTAACGCATTTCCAATTATCTGTAAAATGTCATGTTATATAATTAAATCTGAAATGATTAATTGAATTAACCTGAAATGATTAACATATTTTCGAAAAATAAAACTTACCACCGTGTATTTGTTCACAATCAACATATAAGCATTCATTAATATCCACACATTTGTCTACGTCAAATCTATACAATTAATAATTCAAAATAATTTTATACAAATAACTTTAAATAATTAAAATTTAATGCGTTAAGACAAAATTATCCAAATTAATTTGCTATTTTTTTAGCAATTGTTAAATAACAACTTAATAAAGTATGCCTTAATTTAACTAAATTAAAATAACGTCACATTATTTTCCATAAATTGAAAAGAAGAATAAATATGAATAAATTTACCGGAATATATATCCCTTTTCGGGACAATCACATGAGACATTCCATAAATTCCGGTACATTCCGGTAAGATCCTCATTATAACTTGATTTCACAACACAAGTACCATTTTCTGGACATGGTGATGGATTGCAACCACTTACGCAAAAACTGCAACGACCCATACAGTAACCAAAAATTATTTATGGTACTTGAAGAGTACACTTATGCAACGATGATATAATAATTAAACAGCCAATAAATTAGTTTGTTTTACCTTGATTTTGCGCAACGAAATGGTTCCGTGTCAAATGATCCCAGTGTTATATGCATTGTTTTATTGAATGTTAAATTACTGGCTAGCACACGACTAGGCCACTTTAATTATAGGTCAAGAAAAGAAAATTAAACCATTTTAGTTGTTTTTTTTAAAAAAAAATTGTAGACTGAGAATTTTTTTTTCGTTACGAAAGAACCAAACATTACATCATCCATTATGAAGGAAATTTGAATATTTTAATAAATTCTAAAATTTTAAACTTGCAATGTATTCGTCTTGTCGTTGCTTTCTTTTTATTTGTGCATTTTCTTCCTGGAAAAGTAAAGATATTCATTTTGAGGAAAAAAATATGCACCACAAAAAATTGAAGAAAGGAATTTTGCAACGAACTAAAAGTGTAATCGATGAGAGCGTTTTAATTTAACCGTTTCGAAATTTATTAAAATATTTAAATTGCTTTTTTTATAAGATAATAAATATAATTTGTAAATATAAAGCTACAAAAAATAAAGTGTAAGATAGTTTACAGGTTTTCTTATTTTTCTATAATTTTTATTCACAGAAGCATTTTTTTTTGATATTATATTTTTAATTACAAAAAAACAATGGCTAGAAAGTGTGAAATATTATTAAATAATATTAACGATTCTTTCTTTCTTTCTCTTTTGCTTGAAAGTTCTAGAATTATCAGAGATAATCGAAATTTTTAGATAAAATTTTTTTTTAAAATTCTCTAACAACAGATGTGCTGATCGGTTGAATATTGCAATATGGTAATTTTTCCATAATACTAATACCATTCATTGTCATCCAGCACATCAAATAAATAGCCGAAAAGTCATAATCAAACATTTCTTGATGAACTAATCGACGAACTTCACTCTTCCTCAATTACAGGATGATAATTCAAAAATGTGAAAGATGAAAACTTTTCATTCAATTAAAGTAAACTAAATTTGGCTGAAGTAATTTAAATTTGCAACTTCTCCTTACCTTATGATAAATTCGTTGTAAACATCAGATGTGAAGAGAAACACATTACGCTTTTTAATATCACTCCAAATAGCATCAATGCATGACTGAAATATTAATTTGATAAACTAAACAATTGTCATATTTTATGTAAAATGTCAATTTCAAAATTTCAATTTGAACATAAATGTTTTCTTTTTTATTTCAAAATTTAATTGAACATCAGGTTGTGCTAATGTCTCAACTAATGTAAAATTAGCTTAAACATTAGAAGGGAACAATAAATAAGCAAATCATTCCTAATGCATTATCATTCATAATTATTTAATTTTAAAACCAAATCGAATTACTAACCTTAAATCCTTGCATGCATACTTTATAAAGATCATTGGAGAAATTAATCTGCGGAAAGGTATATATAAAATTGCTGTGAGTTGTAAACGGCTGATCAATCCACATCCGATAAATTCGAGAATAAAATGCAAGCTTACCAAGAATATCCATGTAGTAAAGACGGATATATCTATCCATCAATTTTATTTCACTTAAAACTTAATAATAGGTATTAAAATTAAATGCTAATTTATTTCATTTAAAATTTAATAAGGGATGTTAAAATTAGATGTTACCCTATTTTAGGTAAAATTTAATAAAGTATATTAGAATTAAATGCTAACTTAT
Organism: Litomosoides brasiliensis; assembly: GCA_013365375.1. NCBI lineage: Eukaryota > Metazoa > Nematoda > Chromadorea > Rhabditida > Onchocercidae > Litomosoides > Litomosoides brasiliensis. The sequence continues at coordinate 33,263 of JABVXW010000401.1, read as the reverse complement.
TTCACTTGAAATGAAATGCCAATCAGTGAAAGAAGGCTTGTTGGAAAGGGCTCATACCTTGCATACTTCTTAATTAATGTTTGATTAAAATCGCTTAAGAAAGCTTTTTCCTCGACGTGTTGAGCGTTAGCAATGAATGCTAAGCAATCGAATGTTAGCAATAGAATGAATGATCGCTTAGGATCGAAACGACCGCTCATCACTGCCGTTCATTTCATTTATTATTTTCATTTTCATTGACAGAATCAAAGAAATTTTAGAGTTTTACTTAATTTTAGGAAGTAATTTTTTCTTAATTTTAGAAAGTATAGATTAATTTTAGAAAGTATAGATGTAAATTCAAAAAAAAAGGAATTTTTGATATTTAAAAAAAAGAGTAAACTGAATTAGTCATATTTGGAAAAAATGTCTCATCGTTAATTATTCTTTGCTCTCCCACCCACTGCAACGATCACCTTTTTACTGCTTTTGCCGCTGATTGTGAAGACACCTGAAATCTCATTCATCAAATGAACAATTGTTGAGAGGAAAAAAAACCTAAATGATCGATTGTTAATTGAAAAGAAGAAGAAAAGACAAATGAATGAACAGGTTAATTGTCAGTGGGATATTCAAAATTTGTTTATGACATAAGGACAAAAATGAACCATTTTATCTTTTATCTAATCCTACCACAATCATTCTTCTTCAATTTCTTTCAAATTCAGAAGGTTTTATGCCCTTCATGTCCTTTGACCTCATTTTGTCATTGCAGACTGCTGTGCTTCATTACTTCATCGTTGCATATTGCTATTTGACAGAGATCACTTGAATATATCTATCGATTCATATATGAATATGTATATATGTATTTTTTTGGCTTTTTTTTGTTTTTTTTCCAGTTATTTCACAGATATTAAAGTAAGGTAACGCTTACTTTTAAAATTAAAGTAACGCTTATTGAAGTAAGGTTTGATATAATATTTGAAGGTACACTTTGCTAAGAAAGTTCAAATGGCTAAAATTAATATTTCATTTACACATTCATTCATTAACAGCAAAAGGATAATTTTTAAAAATCTTTCAAAGCTACTGAATTATATGCAAGAACATTTTGCAAATTTACCTATAAATTATCAATTTTAAATATTTGCAAAAATTTTTCAAGTAATTGTAATAAAAATTTCAACAACTTCTCTTACAAAAAAAAATATTTCACAAATTCTTTGCTTCATCTTCACGTATAATTTGTTGAATGTGATCCCAATCAATTTCCACCTGTAAATTAGCAACAAATTTTTTGCTAGCTATTATTATTATTATTATTATCACTATCATTATTATTATCATCATCACTATCATTATCATTATTTTATACATTTACGTTTTTTTGCTAATTATTAAGAAGTGAAAGAGTTTTTTGATAACCATAAAATACTTGAAAGTTATTCGAAATTAATTTAAATTTTTTGGTTAATTCCTTTACAACTCTCTGGCAACGTTAAATTTTCAATTCTAAGAAGCAATTGGTATGTGCACAATAACTTACCTCAGACTGATACCTTAGAAAATTTTGATCAATCTCTTCACGTCTCGTTTCTTGCAAATATCTCTGCCGATAACCGATCACCGTTTCCAAATGCATCTTATATTTTATTGCTAATTCAAGCGCTCTTTAACAGATGAAAAAAGGAACGGTTAATATTCCATTGTTGAAGTGAAACTCCTCCCTATGATAGCTTATCAAATTACACTGTTAACATATTTAAGTAGTTGTTATCAGTGATGATTACTCAGTGCTTTGAATATTTAAATGAAATATTAACCGTTGCCATCGAAATAGCGAAATGTTGAACATTATAGCACGGAAGATATGCTTATTATGCATAAGCATAGCATCAGCTTCTCTAAAATTTCTTGTAAAAGCTGCTAGCATTGCTGCTCGAACGTCCTTATTTTGTTCCGACCGTAATTCCAATAAAAATTTTACCTTTTCAATCTAAAATTAGACTTGCATTTTATTGCTATTTTACGAGCAGACATATAATTAAATTTAAATTGAATAAAATTTGAATTGAAATGAAGTCAATTAGTTTGAAGTTATTTTGTTTTCATTTGTAAATTACTTAACATTTGAATGTATTTGATTTTAATTCATTGATTATAACTTTAATAATTATTTCATAACATTTATATGGTATCTATTGCTATGCATAAGGATATCATACAGGAAATTTTGTCAAATTCCTAATTTATCAGTAAAAATTAATTTCAATTTTAAGAATTAATTTACTATCTTAAAAAAAAAAGTTATATTTCATTTGATTTTACCTCATCTAAAGCGCCATATGCAATTTCAGCAGCGTAAAAATTTTTCGCCTCTGTAGCTATCACTGCAAGCATTCCCCATAAATGTTTCTCCTAAAATTTGAAAATAATTTTTAAAATTAGAAATGATAAATTAAATAAGTCAGTTATCTTTTAACAAAAAGATCTACTCGAATATGTCGACATAGACGAATTGCTTGATCCCATTTGTTGGCGTTAATGAATGAAATTAGAGCGGTTGCAAATGGCGTTACGGTACATGGCACAAGTGCGCCATCAGAACGTCTCACTGAGATGTGACTGCCAACAAAGCTATCAAATATACAATTTAAAAATGTGTTTTAAATAAAGTGATGCTAATTACATCTTTTTTTTTCAGAATTATTGAATAATTAAAATTTCAAAGTAATAATTGGTCAATGCAAAAATTTTCCATCAAAAATTTTGACTGCTTTTTTTTTAAAAAAAAAATTTAATAATAAACATACTTGTGCAGATATGATGATTTTCCAAAATTATTCTCATCACTCTCAAACACTGTTTTCTGGAGTAGATCAGGATCGATGAAAACAGCAGACGGATATAACCATACAACAAGACGATTGTCTTGTAAACCAGCAAGCATACTTGTTTGATCGTTAAAAAGAATACCTGTCACCACTGTACCTTTAAATGTTACTTTTTTTTAATTTGGAATTTTAGAATTAATTTGTATACTATTTATTTATATAAAAACCACCTGAAATAATAAATTCCTTTAGTTTTTTAAATGGAAGTTGAAAGTATTAAAACTGCAAAAATTTAATTCCATTAATTTATTACACAGGCAACAATTCTATTTTTTTTATTTCAAAAATTTTGAATAATTAACATTTCAGATTTGTGTAACTTACCAATTTTTGCAATTTTTTGAAAATGACTATAAGTTTTTACATCTAATAGAAAACAATCTAAGCATTTATCGATGAATGCTAATTTCCGATCGTTCGCTGATCCATTCTGGTTGATTGCTATTTCGATTATATCATTCTGTAATATTTTTTTCACTTAAAAAATTTTTCCAATCATTTCAAACCTCTCACTAATTCAGTCATTTCAATGTGTTGGTGATTTTTTGAAACAAAAAAAAAATTAATTATATCAAAATTATAAAATATCTGATTTTTTTAGGAAGTTAAATTTTTTTTTAACTCTAAAAGATTACTAAATTAACCTTAAATTTACAGTACTGGAAAATTAACAAAATTCCTTACGGTATGTACAAATTTTTCACTGCCAGCACTTTTTCCAGTGATTGTTTCAAAAAAATGCACTATTTTGAAATCCATTCGATCACGAATAGCTACCGTATCATTGGAAATTGCGGCGGTCTTTTTACTTGCCGCTTCTCCCGACACACTCATTGAAGGTAGCTTTAGAAGACATTGCATCCGACCTTCATAATTATATACCTGTATTAAGCCACCGTCTACTAGCAAGAAATATCTGTAAAGAGGGTTCGTAAAAAAATAGTTCGTAATATTTCAGGTGGAAAAGAATGTCATTTTAGTTCCTAAAGGATTTCGAATTTCTTTTACATTCATAGCACTGAAATGACTGAAAGTGAAAATTTAACAAAACGAAAAATACATACTTTTCACAAAGCATAATCAATGAAACATTGCATTCCTTCAAATCCATTATGATCGGTGTATTCCAACTTTTTACACTAAAATTTTGAATACTTAGAAATAATATTACTAATAATTATTATCCTATAATAATAATTAATAATAATAACTAAAATAATAATAATAGTAATAATGATAACAATAAATTATTATAGCTAAATAGTTAATAATGAATTATTATTATTCATATTTGAGAAATTAACTAATAAATGAAGACATTAGTTTCATATTTTGTGCACTTTAAATAAAACTTCATAATACTTTTCACATTTCCGGTTATCCAGCAACTTCTAATAAAGCTAATCGGAAAAGAAGGAAAGAGTGAAACAAACCTGAAAATATAGCACTGTTTAATAGTTGCTACTACAAGTTGCTCAAAACCAAGTGATAACTTCGTGATACGATCTCGTACTTCCAACTTTTCACATGCAACATCAGAAAGTACATCGCGGATATCGATCACCTGATGCTTTGTTTGTATCGCTTCAATATTTCGCCATGTAATTCGTCTTAAACATTTATAATATTTATTTAAAAATCAATTTATTCTATAATTGATAATTTAGAAATACATCATTTATTGTAATTTTCTCAAAATAATCGATTTGACAAAATTTTGGAACAAAATTTTCTTTTTGATCAATTAGCGACTTGCAATACAATTAAAGCTTAACGACAAAGATGTAGAAGAAATGAAAGAAATATAAATTTTACAACGATTACTTCTCGACTAAATAAGCGTGCAAAACGTTTCCATTAGAGCATGCACCTGCTAGCTGCGTGCTATCAGGTGACCAGTTGATATTGTAAATGCTTCCCGTTGATAGTTTTTCTAGTGAATGTGACCACTAGAATTTATAAAAATAAAATAGAAATCAATTTGTAGTTTGAAATTGAGAAGATCAAAATGTTATTGAATTAAGAGATTGAGTGCTGTAGCTTCAAAGATGGCAAATTGTAAAGGAAAAAAATTAAAATTTCAAAAGTGAAAACCTACTCCAGCCTTGTCGCATAATCGAAGAAGATTGAAGGATCCAACAGCAAAAAGATCACCATCGACATTCCATGCAATTGACGTGATTGGATAGTCTTGTGAACTGCTGCAATACATTTGACGACCGTGTTCATCCCACACCTACGTCATTTTCAATTCATTTAGTTCCCTCAATTTGGTGAAAATATAACTAACTAAAATTCTTTGTGAAATTTCACCCATACCTGCGGAGAAGTTTAGGATAAGAAACAATTACATAGTTGACGAACTGTTTAAGTGATTAACCTTATATTTGCAATCTTCTCCACCGCTTATCAGAAGATTAGTGTTAGCGTTCCAATCAATACATAAGCTAATACCATCATGAGCTTTCCATTTGATAAGTGATATCTGAAATTGATAAAATTAGTGTGGAACTAGTTGAAATTAATATAAATTTTAATCACAACAAGTTATTATCAATTGTCACTCTTTGAATAATTGCTTAAAATGTTCGCTATTCTGCAAACTTTTGATGTTCAAAGAAAACTCAATTGAAATTTAAAAATGAACTTCAAAAAATCATATGTGAAAATATGAAATCTAATTATTCCATTTATATTCATTCAATTACGTTTTCTCGTTAACTGATAAATGCTTTTATTGTAAGCAATTCATTGATGTGACAAATTTTAATTTCAAAAAAAAACACGAAGAATCTTTTGATTACTTGTGATTTAAGGACTTTAGTGAAACAATTTTCACCACAACAAAAAGCTATGCATGAATCATCGCCATTCCAACAAATTCCGTACACCGGATAAGCATTCTCCGATAAGATGCTTCGGAGCATACCACTTCGGGACCACATCTTTACCGCACCATCTTCTCCACCTTAATTGACAATTTCAACCTCTTTAAATTTTAAATACATGTATTTTTAAACTCTTCCCTCTCCTTCTTTCCCTTTCTCTCTCATCTCATCCCAAATGTAACTTAAAAATTTTAAAGCAAATTTTGTAGATGAGAATAATACTTCAGTTAAGTATCACCAAAATGCTACATCAAATGACATTTTTTTAAATTAAAAACAAAAAAGTAGAATTTTTTAATGAACGAACGAACAGGTAGCAAATGTAGAACCATCATGACTCCAACGACCGGATAAAATTGCTCCTTCATGAGCTTCCACCACTTTTTCAATACGCCCATTTCGATTGCAAATGTAAAATTTTCCTAAAATTTACAATCAATTTTTCAAAAGTATTGGGAATTAATTTAACAATCAATATTAATATCATTTCGCCTATTCTCGAAAATATTAACTGCACACATCAATATTAATATTAATCATAAATTTTCGTGAAACTGAAACGTTTACTGTTATTGTTACTTAAAGTAAGTAAGTAACAATAACTGTTAAACATTAATTCTTTTCATCTAAAAATACAGTATGAAACCTTCGGCAGATGTTAAAGCAAAGATACTGTTCAACTGTTGCTTAGTGCTATCGTATGCAAGCCATTGCATATCTGTCGGATACAGTGAACTGAAAATTTTCCAACATTTCCTAATTTTACTAAATTAAAATTTCGCATACTCTAATGTTTCTATTTTTAAAATTTCTTTTTTTTTATTTGTTACTAAAATAGTATGAGCACAAAATGCTTATCATTAAGATTTTTCACTTAAGAATTTCTGCTACCTGGGTAAATGCATTAACACCTGGACATCGTTATTCATCAGATTCCATTTTAACACTTTTTGATCATTACCTGGGTAAATGCATTAACACCTGGACATCGTTATTCATCAGATTCCATTTTAACACTTTTTGATCATCTCCTACACTAACTAATTCATCACTTTTTATCCATGCAACCGCTACCACCGAATCACCGTGTGTTGCTTCACGTACCATTGTCACTTTTAAGCGCATTTTCGTCTTCCTGCAAAATTATTTGCATCATTAAAGTTTAATTAATAATTAGTGAAAAAAAAATTTAGGCAATTAACGAAATTGATTAAAGTTTATTAAGCGTTCAATTAATTTAATTCGAACAGACTTGTACTGTTTATAACTCTCTCTCCCTCTCTCTCCCTCTCTCCCTCTCTCCCTCTCTCTCTCCCTCTCTCTCTACAATTTATAAAATCAAAATTTCTGCTCAAAATCCGTTGCTATTAGTAACCACATCGAAAGGTATACACAGGACCTGTTATAGCACAGCCTTTATTCTGTTGTCAGTCTGAGCACCACACGAGACAATCGTTTTTGTAAGCTTCTTCATTTACTGCTAACACAATTGCACTCACCGTACATGACCCTTTTGATATGCCTCACCTGTGCGCATCATTTGTTCCAAGCTATCACCTTGACCCTCAATTTCATCATTAAGTGTAAATTCTTCCTCACATTTCATTCAGCCACAATCCAACTCTAAAATACTTAGAACCATTATTCACACTCACACCTATATCTATATGGATTGGACTGAACTTAACCGGTGAATTCTTAATTAGTTTTTAAGTTTATTAAGCGTTCGATTAATTTAATTCGAACGGACTTGTACTGTTTATAACTCTCTCTCCCTCCATCTCCCTCTCTCTCTCATATAGTCATACATTGGCATCGACTTCAGCCTCACACGCTTTTCCTTTACCGCTCGATTATTCATTGAGCTACACTTTTTTTCCGACCACTTTTGCAACGATTGGAGCAGTCGGTCATCTCACCTTACTTCCCATTCACCTCACATTCACTTCCAATCTCGCAAGGTAATATTCTACTAATACCACTTTACATTGTAGACTAATTCTGATATTATCCAACAAATCCTCTTGGCGGCTCGCTTCTTCGATAAGCCAATTATCAACAACAACTTTTGTCAACGCAAATTTTTCGGGGTTCTTAGTTCACACCACAGCCTTTCGTGAAAACGAGACGGAAACTCTTAACTCACAACAACTATTGCTATTAGTTTATCGTTACACGTAGACTGTAAATGACCGTAAAAGATACGATCCTTAGACTGTAAATGACCGTAATTATGAAAGATACGATCCTTAGACTGTAAATGACCGTAATTATGAAAGATACGATCCTTAGACTGTAAATGACCGTAATTATGAAAGATACGATCCTTAGACTGTAAATGACCGTAATTATGAAAGATACGATCCTTAGACTGTAAATGACCGTAATTATGAAAGATACGATCCTTTGGCAGTTTCTAAGGGAAAGGATGATTGGGCACTTTTTTTTCAAATTCTCTTCCGCAAATTTCCTAAAATTAGTAACACTTCCTATATCAAATGAATGGTTTTTTTTTACTTTCAACAGCAAATATAATGATATTTTCCTATGGAGGTAATAAAAATCAAGTGTGCATCGTCAAAGGATAGAAGCCGTGAACTTTGACCTTATTTGTTCAGCATCATTTCATTATCCTGTCAGCAGTGCTCACAATATTGCTATTCAATTTCGATCATATATTTCATTAATCTGATACAACACCTTTGTCGTATATGAATGAGTCATTCACTGCATTTTATTCGGTTGTAATTTTCTAAATAAAGTTTACAGAGTAATTGATCAGCGTGTTTGTAAGTGATTCATTTCACGTTTGTTACAACGTATTTTATTCATTGAAACGTGAGAGAAAGCAAGTTAACGATAGAAAAATACAAATTTCCGTGTTAAAAAAAAGAACAATTGAAAAGGAGTCACGCATCTTCTCTCCTCTCAAACACATCTCGGATAATTGCACTGATTTTACTGGCTATGAATATTCATGTGACTTTTCAAATGCCATATGTGACGAAACATTTTCCCGCAAACTGAGCAATTATACGGTTTTTCATCAATGTGACTCTTAAAATGGTTGTTCAACGATGACAACTGAAAAAAACGTCTTTCACACATCGGACAATTATGCGGTTCTTCATCGATATGAATTCTCTGATGATCTTGCAAATGCGATGACTGACGGAAGGCTTTCCCGCAAACCGAACAATTGTAGGGCTTTTCAGCGGTATGAATTTTCTGATGATTTTTCATATGCGATAACAGACGGAAGGTTTTCCCGCAAACTGAACAATTATACGGTTTTTCATCAATGTGACTCTTAAAATGGTTGTTCAACGATGACAACTGAAAAAAACGTCTTTCACACATCGGACAATTATACGGTTCTTCATCGATATGAATTCTCTGATGATCTTGCAAATGCGATGACTGACGGAAGGCTTTCCCGCAAACCGAACAATCGTATGGCCTTTCACCTGTAAGAGTTCTCTCATGAACTTTCATAATTTAGCGAGCCGTTTCCCGCATCTTGAACAATTGTATTTCTTTGCAACGGTTTTGTTACATTCGTAATTATCAAAAGTCGATAATTTAAAGAAATTTTCTCGGCTTATCGACTTTTCACTGACATTAGCTTTTGAATTCTTCTTCAACCGTATTTTTTTTTTCAGGAACGTCGCAATGCTGTAAGTCTAATTCGGTATTCTCACCTTGAAATGGCAAGTTCGATGGTTTTGTCTCCGTTTCATCTCCTTCTTCTTTTAACGATTTCTCTAATTCCGTTTGTTTTTCATTCGCTCCTGGCAGCCGTAAATCCGACGAACTTGGCCGTTCTGTTTGCGATTCCTAAAATTATATGAAATTATTAATCACAAATATTATAATGTTACACTCTTTCTAACCTTTAATGAACTTACTGCAGGATGAATGCTTGAATGGAACAGAAAGAGGAAAAGGAGGTGGACGAAGTTCATATTGATTGATGAAAACATTTCCAATTCTGAAAAATATTTTAATTTACGAAAACACTGATTGATCAAAGAAGAGACATCGAAAGGAGAACGATCACGCACGCATTCATTGTTACTACGATAAGGAAATTCCTCATTTAAGCAACGAACATAGCAAATTTTAAAAACGATCATATTCTTTGTTTTGAAATAAATAAAATACTATTAATGAAGTAAAATTTATGGCAGAGAACTTGGTAGGGATCACCGGAAAACTTTGCTCAGGAACTGTCATATAAGATCGTTCTTGCACATTTCGATGAATTTATAGTTTACGCCTAACAATAAAACTATAACAATGGCTGTTTACTTCCTCCCACTCAATAATTTAATTTTAGTTATTGCATTGTACTGAGAAATAATTTACACAAAGCATTGGCAATATTTTTTACGGAATTTCATTTCACAATTTTTATAGCATTATGTAAATTATATGATATCCAACATTGGGTCAAAGAACAAACACAGCAGAAATTAAAGATTCCTTCAACTTCATCAAGCAAACTGAATCAAATATTTGAAAAATAATTTAAAAAATTAAAATTAGATTCAATTGATAGCTACGGAATTGCGTCATTCATGTCATACATGCCACTGTGATCTGTCGTAAAAAGTTGTCCATATATAATGTCCATATATGATGGATATACATATGTAAATGCACAGACAGTTAAGTTATCTGTTTACTGTAGCAAATTTTTTTTTGTAATTATACTTTTTGATTTGAATTATTAAATTTAAATTTAAAAAAAAACCAAGTTTACTTGAGTATTTAAAGTGTTTAATATGCTTTACAAATTACATTTCATAAATATTTTACATTTGTTTAAATGACATATTTCAATTATTCGGGTAATATTTATGAACCATTTTATTAGCCGTAAAATAAGAGATAGCTTATAGTCCATAAATAAATTAGTTGCTAAAAAATTTTCACATATCAACAACAACTGTCATAATGAGAATGAGGAAGCTAATAACAACTGATTTTTTGCATTTCAATATTTCTTTTTTTTTTAAATTTCAACTATTTTTGTTGGAAAGTGAGAGTTGTTGAAGTGAGAGTGTTTTAGCATTTTCATTTCAATTAAATTTTCTACCTACTTCAAAGGCCTTATCATCACTATGTGATAACATTGATTGATAGGAATACCATTAAGTAGGTATTTCATCAATGAAGTGTTTGTTTAACTCATAACAGATAGTATAAGCATAACTATTACATTGTTGAAATTATCATCGATTGTTTTTTTTTTGCTCTTTCTGGTCGACCTACGTCATCATAATTTAAATAAAAAAAATTTCTGTTTTTTTTTGATGGAAAATAATAATCAACAATTTTTGTTTAAATAATTTTATAAAATTTTAGCTATCTTCTCATATGTTAAAGGGATTTCTTCAGTTCCAGTAGTTTAATAAATCAATAAATTTCAATTGTCTGTCAGCAATTTTCACAAATTTTTTCGTTCCAAGTGAGACCGTCCTATTTCATAGCGGTGGCGACGTTATATGTGTGAGCAGCGAATTAAGTTAAACACATCGATATATTGAATTGGTGGAGGGGGAGGAGTGGTTTTGGTTGATTGGTTTCTGCTGGCTGATAACGTTGAGGAGACGGGCGCTTAGGGCCTTATTATGGAGAATTAGTTGAAGAATAGTGCAACGACTGATGAGGGAGGGAGAGAGAGAGAGAGAAATAAGTCTGTGATAGGTAGGTTTATAGGAGAAATTTCGTAACACAAAAAAAATAGATTGGCCTAACGAAGATACGTAAGCACTGATTGAGAAGTACGGCCAGATGGTACACAGAAGTATTGCTGGTTGGTGACATTATATGTGTGAATGTTAACTTTAAAAGAGGGGAAGTAGCTGGCTGGTGCTAATGATAATATAAACTTAGCATTGATTCGCATACGATTTGCTTGTCCTGAATTTTTAATTAACATAATAAAAATAATTAACATAATTTTTTCTTTTAAGGCTCAGTACTTCATACACGATGGATTTCAATTTTAAGAAAATTGCAAGTGATGCTAGCGGTTTTTTTAGTCGTGCTAAACAGGTGATTAATTCTCACGTTACATGAAAAATGTGTATGCGTTTAAATAGATACTTGCCATGTTAAATTTTAATATCAAGAGAGAATTAATTGATTTATGGTTTTTATATTAACATGTAGTAATCGCGGTTAATTTAGCATTTAAGTCAGGAATTTTTAATTATATTTTAACTTTGTGGACTGGTCGTAAATATTCTCAGAAAGATAAAGGCTAATATGGGCTGGGGTCTATGATAGATACGGGAAATAGTATGCTAGGTAATGAAGTGTTACTTTCTTCTACTCTTCGATAACTGTATATTTCTTGCGATGAGGTTTTGTGGTTGCAGTTGACAGAAGAAACTTTTCTGAAAGCTGAAAAGACAGAGCTCGATGCACACTTCGAAAATTTGCTACAAAGAGCAGATAAAACGGAGGAGCATACAAAGAGATTACTTTCTGCCATGGAAAGTTACCTTCAACCAAATCCTAGTAAGTTATTGAAGTTTCCTAAATCAGAAATCTGAATTTATTTGCCAGCAACGTGCCACAAATTGTAGCTTCCGTAGTTTTTGAATTTTTTAATATAGAATGTTTTTTCTCGACGAATATGCAAACCTCTTCGTCGGCAGATTTTCGTATTAACCAATATCCCAGCAATTCGGGTGGAAGAAGTGTTTTACGAGAAATTGGAACTGCGCAAAGAAAATCGTCTAAATAATTTGGAGCAATTGGCACATGCAATGAAGGAAGCTGGTAATGAATTTGGAGCAGGCACACCATATGGTAAACTAAGATTTTGAAAAAAAAATTTCTTATTCATAAGCTAAGTCAATCCCTAAATTCATTGAGTAAACAACTTCTGTTTGCCGCCAAGTCCTTTTCCAGCAAAATTCTTTAATTTGTTTCCGTTTATCGGGTTTATAAATCAGTGAAAGAAGTGAAAAAATTCAGGAATTTTATGGATTCATTACTTGTAGCATCTGGAGAGCTAATGTTTTAATGAATGGAATTCTTTATTTTTTAAGCTAATATTTAATTAATTGAGTAAATTTGTTCTCTCTTGCTGGTCATTAATAAAAACATGATTAAGCACGTCGTTACAAATTTATGTTTTGTCTTATTGAATTCTTCGTATTTACCTAACAATATAGAAATTTGAAAGCAATGCAAAACAGCGGAAATATGAACGAATTTTATGGAGAGATAGAATTTTCTACTTTTATTTATTTCGTTTCATAACATTTTTTATTGATTTATTAATTTTATATTTATTTTTTGCGTAAACGACTGTCTTTGGCATATGTGTTGAGTTCAATGTTTCAGTTACCCATCACTTTGTAAATGCATAATTTTTTAGGAAGTGCCCTGTTGAAGACAGCTCAAACAGAATTCAAACTGGGTGCAGGGGAAAGAGATTTTATCAACAGCTGCGCAAGTAATACACTTTTACCAGTACGACGATTCCTAGAGGGTGACATGAAAACTATTCAGGTGCGATACTTTGTGCTGCTTACAATTTTCAAAGTCTTTTGCTCACTTTCTCATCCGGGAACTTCAGCTTTCCATGTAGTGTAAACTCTTAAAATATTTTTCAGTATTGAATTTCCATATATAAAGTATTCTGATTACTGCTGCTGAAAAGTTAATAGCCTTTCATATATCTCGCAATCCTGGGTTTTGTAGCGTGAACGGAAGGTTCTAAATACAAAGCGCTTGGATCTTGATGCAGCTAAAAGCCGATTAAGAAAAGCAAAATCAGTGGAAGCGCAAAACAATGTAAGTTTTGCATTATATTGTTACAGGTATTAGTAGTTGTGTTGTTATTTTTAAAAGAATTTACTCTTAAAAGCTCTGAAAGGTAATCATACATGTGATTAGAATTAGCGCATGGACCTTTGGTCCAAATTCCATGAAGGTAATTTACAGTTGAAGTAAAGGGAGTGAAATCAAATTTTATCCTCCTGAAATTGTGTTTTACTAATTGTTATTTCCCTCAACATGTTTGTTGCAGTTGGGAAGTTCTTTTTCATCGGAGCAGGTTTCTTTTTTTCCCATATTTTTGTTGTTTCCAATATATACAATGTTTTTTTTATATGTTTGTACCTTTATGTGTGGTAGAGATTTGTGTTATGCTAGTTGTTTCGTCAAGTTATATTGCAATAAATTATATCACAGGGTAGATATGCAGCATGTCGTTTAATTTCTGCGTATAAGAATGAAATTAATATAAAGCAAAGCCGTGGTCCGGTCCGCACGAGTAGTTAAATTGTATGAAATAGTGTGGTTGTGTGGGATGATATTAGTCCTACATGTGGTTAAGGGCATGATGCACGTACCGAAAATTTTAAGAACTTTTTGATAAAGGCTTTTTGCTGTGCTTCTACACATGAATGCAGTTTTTAATTTCTTTGAAAAAGAAATTTATTCTTGTGTATGATGTGTTCCAAGCTAGTGATTTCTATCTCTTATAGGCAGAAGCAGACTTACGTGTAGTGCAAGCAGAATTCGATAAGCAGGCAGAAATTACAAAGCTACTTCTTGAAGGAATACAAACCGCACACGTAAATATGTTCTTTTGCTGTTTAAATCATTATCAGATGAATTTCCGGGCATTTTATCGGAAAGTTGGATATAACACATATTATTTTTGTAAATATTTCAGTCGGCGAAAACATTTTACTTCCGTTTGGGAAATACAATTGCAAGCTAATTTGTTTCTGAATCACTAAAAATTTCAGAATAATCACTTGAAATGTTTACGTGATTTTATCGAATCTCAGATGTCGTTTTATGCTCTCGCACACCAGCATATGGTCGATTTACAGCGGGAGCTTTCGGGGTGATTTTTCTAATAGAAAGTTCGATGTTTCTTGTCATTCTCAGTAGCTGAAGGTGCGTAGGTGTATTCAGAGGAAAAGCGAGTAGTGGGATGTTTTTAACTCCGAAATAATTTGAATACCTGATCTGCTTTTCTGGAAATATCTGACATTCCTTCTTTGAACTTTCTTTCTGCAGTATAGTGTATTTCTGCAGTACGTGAATCCTTCAGTAATTTTTATCCACATGTCTAGTGCACCATTGATGTAGGAAGTGCACCATTGAATGTCTTTTGAGCGTCGACCAAGTATTTATTTTCTCAGTAAAAATAATTTGTGCACAGCTGCTCCAAGATCATATTCACTCATTATTGGCTTAGCCGCATGATTTTCGGTGTTTTCTTTCTTTCGTAGATGAATTTTAAAATATATACAGTCATTATCTTTCTTTGCAAGAAAATGTAAATATGCGTTTCTGAGAAATCAATGAGGCTACTACTCGTGATATACTGCTTTGTTTTAGGGAATCCACTTTTACCTTTTTTTTTTTTTGGGGGGGGGGGAGGGTTGAGGGAGCGAAGAGACAGAAGGGAGTATAATCGTATAATCGATTAAATATGTATATCACATTTCTATTGTTTACCATAGTGCACCGGATGGCTTAATGGTTACCGTGGCACTAGCGACAGCACTAGTAGTAGCTTCAACAACACAACAAAAACAGTAGCATGTTCTTCAACTTCAAGAGATGTTATCAACCCAGCGCTACCAAATGAACCAATTTTTCATATTTTGTGCTTCTTTTTTATTCCGTTGACCAACAATCACTTTTTTACTGATTTTTGTAGCGACAATTTATTCGATTTTTGACCAAAACTTCTAGAAAAGTCGAGAACTGAAAAGCAAAAACAAATTCCTCAAAAAGCGAAGAAACCTCATTGTTTAAGGGAAGATAATGAAAGACTGGAAAGAAGGAGAAGTTAACATTTAGGTGAGAGTACAGCTTCATGGTGGTGAGCTTTTTTTATTTTTTTGCATTGGAATTCGTTTATAAAATTCCATTATGTACATTCCTGCCAAATTATCATTAGGATTACCACCTATGTCGTGTTTTATCATTGATATATCCAGAAATGTGATGTTAGCTAGTTTGTACGAAATTTCTTTTTTAGACAAGC
This sequence comes from Litomosoides brasiliensis, assembly GCA_013365375.1. Taxonomy (NCBI): domain Eukaryota; kingdom Metazoa; phylum Nematoda; class Chromadorea; order Rhabditida; family Onchocercidae; genus Litomosoides; species Litomosoides brasiliensis. The sequence continues at coordinate 17,463 of JABVXW010000401.1, read as the reverse complement.
TTCCTGTAACAATGCATCACTTGTCCTTATTTTGGGAATCATTAAAATGTTTTCATATATTCATTATTGTGCTTTTGGTAGTCGTTCGGATGCATTTTTCTTTGTCGCTTGATAGTTTTGTTGCCCAAATTAAACTGGCTTAATCTAGTGAAGTTGAACACGAGCATGCAAATGTTTTAGTGTCTAGCAAGAAAGGAGAGGAAGGATATTGCTAAAACATTGGTCAACGAAACTATATAATGCAAAATCTGTATTTGAGGTCTGCTATACCTCTCGAGATTTCATAATTTATTTTTTTTCTTTGTTCAGTAATATTTTTGGTTCAGTCTTTTTTGGTATTTTGAACGGTTTTTTTCTTTACTTTTTCCGAAGTCCTTTGCCTGATGCGGTGTCTTATGCATAGGATTACATACTATGTTGTTCATTTTCAAATATTATAAATATATAATTAATTTAGTTTTGATTGCTTGAACAGAAAGAGAGGAAAATGAAAGCAGTAAACGCAAATTTGTTTCGTATTAAGAGCAAGTATACTTTTACGGAGAACAGATAGTAAACTTGCAGAGACTGATGTATATATGTTATATATATACCTGTAAGGGCTTTGAAACTTCCCTTACCTGATTAGTGGTGTTAATTGATGGTGAAGGGAAATGCAATATGGAATTTTTCCCACATTTAGAGTTTCGTTACGAAGTTTTACTTTCTGTTATCGCCATAACCGAAAGTCCCCTACCGATCTTCTCTTCGTTGTAATTTGGAATTTCATCATAAATTGAAGGCATCAGAAGGTTAAGGTCTTCCTTTCAAATTTTGTGATTTCTATCTTTAGGACTGTATCATTCCGATGTAAGTCTGTGACTTTACCTGATAACGATTATTTGTTTCCAAGACGGCGATCATCCAGTGCAGCAGCAGTACGTCGATCCGGTACACATCATGATCTAGCCTCATAATTCAATATTTTTGGAGGGTTTCGAAGCAAGGTATACTTGGGTGTCATTCAATTACATCTCGTTTCGAACCAAGAACATTCATTAAAGAGAAATGAAGTGAGTCTCTTCATTTAGCATTCTTAATTACCAGCACGTTAAATGCTTCAAAATTCTTTAATTTTAAGCTAAAATTTAAAGCTTTGGATTATTTAGCTTCATCTAAATTCTAATGAAATATAATGGAAGCATTTATTACACTAACAATCTTCCAGTGTTTTAAAATTAGATTAACGTAGCATATTACATTTTAATTTAGCTATACGCAAATATCTAACATCGTATTTTTTTTAGGTCATGATTGTACATGAGCTTCCTGAAATCCTGAAGTGAAATTCCTGAAATGGACAATTCCAAAGCAGGAGAAGAGAATGGAATGCTCTGTCATATTTTCAGTTGATTGACTAGTTGTACGATAAATAATATCTCTTAGCAATGGTAGCAATTTTAAGGATTTTTGACACAAATGCCATGTTTCATTTGTTCATCAGCTATCATTGACCATTGTTCTTTAAATTTAGCACACATCATAGTAGTAAATTCTGATAACTTTTTTGTTGCGAATACATTTACAAAAAAAAGCACTCGAAAAGATAGAATTAAGATGTACGGAATGGTTTTTTTAACTGGTAAAATCTTATCATCCTTTTTACAAGTGCCGATTTCTTTTAATTCAAAGTTGTTCCTTACCTTTTTACTGAGGGAGGGTAAAGAGCCAGCCAAATGATGTTATCAGTACTAAGATTATTGAAAGTTTACAACCAGCAATAATCTATCACGAAATTTTTGTTGCATCTTTAGCCGAGCGTTTCTTCTTTGAAGCACTAATTAGCATATAAGTTTAAAATATATTATTGGTTGCAGTACTGGCGATCAATGTTAACTGTACTTTTCAAAAAAAAAGGACTTCCATAACGTACGTACGTTTATGGCATTTGTTTGCTGCTATATGGACAAGCGCAGAGACATTGACCGTTCCATACTGTTCCTGAATGCCATGGGATTTTTAAATGGATAGTAGTACAGGTTCTAAATTTGATCAAGTACTGTAATAGGAGGAGAAGATATAGTATAGAAGAAGTTATTGTATGAATTAAGACTCTAATTCTTTTTTTACAATATGAAACAGAATTTCTAAGGAAACTTGTTAAACTTTGATTTTAGGAGATTTATAGTTGCTTCTTACCGGTATTTAGGATAGGTTTATTTTGTTGCTCGCGCCACTGACGTTGTAACTGTTGGCGTTCCTGCCGTAGATAATCCGTGTGACTTTGTCGGACACATTGTAAGATAGATGCTTGAACACGATTCTCGAACTCTTCACGAGCACTACAGAGACAAGCCCGAAGTCGAGAAGTATCGGTTGGATGACATTGTGTTTGCAAACGAATGCTACGAAAAAATTTCAACTTTTACTGCTAATTTCAATAGTTACTGTTAATTACTGCTAATTTCAACAGTTACTTTTACTGCTAATTTCAATAGTTATTGTTGTAGCTTGAAGTTGCAATTTTCAAAACTGTAACTCTCTGAATGTAAAATAACCTTTCTGTTGCTCATTCAGTCTTGTTTCATGCAATAGAAATGAGTTAATTCAAACAGAGTCGTACATCACAGAATCAAAGTAATTTGCTTCATTAATTATTAAATCTTCCTGTAGCTCACCTGCGAATACATGATCTGATAACATGATCTCTATCAATTAGTAGTTTCAGATAAAATCTATTGTTGCTAAGTTGCCGGTGATAACATTGTATTTCGCTTTCTTCCAAAAGACAAGAATCATTCATATTATTTCTGAAATTTCATAAAAATTGTGTTATTTCAAATGTAAGTTTGAATTTATTGGAAAAATTTTAGTAATAACATACAATTTTAAATCCACTGAATCGATAAATCTATTAATACCATTACCGAATACTCGTCCTGTTTTCTCCTACAATAACAACAACTGCTGGGAATATTTATTTGAAGTGTAGCAGCAAAATTTTTTTTTTTTAGTTAATTATGAAAACTCTTAAAAAATGAATGTATTCATGTAAAGGTAAATTATTATTGATTACTTTTCAGATTTTCGACATTAACTTTTTATGAACTTATGGAAAATTTTTTAAAAAGTACTTTCATAAGGTGGATAGGAAAAAGGAAGAGGAGGGGGGGGGAGGTAATAATAATTTAAGATCTCAGTAACTAACTCTAATTAAGCAAGCTAATGTAGCCGAATTTTCGAGATATGGATGAGTTGGAATTAACTGAGGTAATCCCCAAAGATTATCAGCAAATTCCACGCTATAAATTGTACGAGCATAAACTGCATCTTCTGCAAAAAAATTATTTTTATTCAAAAAATAAACAAAAAAATGCAAAATAAAAATATATCTGAAGAGAAAATTAATTTCTACAACATTAGGCATAGAAGAAATAATTCACTTACTCATTGATAATGTCATTCATATTATCGATAAATTTATTAACGAATTTTCAATTATTTAATTTCAAATAAAAATTATTCCTCTCTTATTACCATCAATTAAAGCGGGCTTGAAATCTGGAAATCGTACTGACTCTTGTTGGCTTGTACTATCAAAGCAATCGTCCAATGCAAATAAATATCGATGTGCTGAATCGATGAAATTATCAGATTTCAAGATTTCTCGATTGAATGATGCACGAACTGCTCGTATCGATCGTTCAAAGCAATTCTCGAATAATGCAAGCTCATAATTACATCTACAATTTAGCAAAAAAAAAATAAATTTCTGAAATTTCCAACTTTTACTGCTAATTACTTAACTTAAGTGCAATTAGAAATTACTTTTTAAACTGTAAAACTTTGAAAGAATAGAACTTTGAAGTGTTTAATTACATTTGTTTGTTGAAGCAATTCCGAAGTGCAGAACGTTTGGTTTCCTGTATGAGACGTTCGTATTCCTCCGTTATTATAGCACATCGTTGCAATTGCTCCGCACATTCATCTGAGATCTATGAATTCGAAATGATTGATTTTAGTTGAAACGATTCAGATGGATTATTTTTAATTGCTTCTATCACATATTCACAGAGTGATATATTAGTTTCATAGAATGAGCACAAAAAAAAATATGAGAAGTTAGCTTTTTTCACAATTAATGATCGAATAGAACTTTTGTGAGAAAATTCCGAACCGATCCATTTGAAGTTGTTTGATGTTGCAGAGAGATGGATGGGGAAGTTAAACAAAATAGCTACAAAGAAAAGAAAAAAAAAATTTGGTCACGTGAGAATTCAGTCTTTGTTTGTTTTTAATTTTTCTTTTTTGATTATAATACCTTAATATTTAATACAAGTATGGTGGGAGCAATTGCTTGAAGTAACACTTGAATTTTCATATCACTTCAGCAATTTTGATTTGCAAAATAGACCTAAAAAAGTATTCATTGATTATTTCAAATTAATTTTGTTCCTAAAAGAAAAGAAAGTGAAGATGCTTTTACAGTGGTAATACTTATTAATCAGAAAAGATTAACTCAAATTGATTTCCATTTATCAAAATGAAAAGAACGCAATAGAAGATTTTAGATTTCATATACTAACTAATTTTTCATCTACCGATGCTAACAATTCCGGAAAGTGAAAAGGAATGGGAATGTATTACTGTTGTACAGCAAGCTAATTAATCAATTGATTCCAACTGAAATATTTGCAAATTATAAAAAGTGAAAATTGCGAACCATACTGTAGGAAATAGAGGATCAACGATGGACAATAATAACTTTAGCCAAAGATATTAACACGTTTGTTCGATAATGTACGTACAGCAGTAGTAGTAGTAGTAGTAGTAGTAGTAGTAGTAGTAGTAGTGGTAGTAACACTTTACTATTAATTCATATTTTATTGAAGGAGCAACTATCAATGTGAAATTCGAGTACTATTAATGAAAAATTCAAGTGCCTGCAGTATATCATATCGGAGTATCATCTCAATCATAGCATACAGGATGAATTGTCTCCAGCAGTACATTTCATGAGTTTTTCGTGCAATTTAAAATTCAGGGATGTGTATAACTCTAAATCAATTTGAAATTTAAAAAGAAATACCGGTTAGCGCTGTAATGTAAGTGGAATGGTAACAAGAAATCTTTGAAAAAAAAAAGATACAATCCAAATAAACTAGTGATTGTTATTAAAATTTTGTTCAATTAATAAACTTCGAGCAAAAGAAAAAATAGCGAAAGTGTAATTTTGAAGATCGCTTTCTGAAGTGTTTGTGCAAAATCCATAAAAACTAGTCGAAAACCAAAAAACTGACGTTTGGCTTTCTTTTGCATTATTGGAAAACTATTTTTTTTATGCTTTCAATGTTTTCTATTGCATAGAGAAATTTAATTAAAAGTTTTATTGTTCATAATAAAATAGTATGTTATGAAGCAAACCGGTTAAAGAAAACCTGTGATACCAAATAATGAAAGAACATTAAAAAAATAGCATGAATAACTTGGGACCCATTGAAGAAAATAAATTTGTGTACAAGAATAAAAGTGGCATATGATACATTTCAATCTATTTTTGAATCAAACATCCTGGATCCACCACTGTAACTATATTTTTTTAATTAATTTTATATTTAAGGAAAATTATGCCACTAATGCAATACTTATACATCGCCTCAAATACGGGTTAATCATATTTTCAAAAGCCAAAAAAAAACATAAACTTTTTTAGTTTCAAAAAGAACAAATCAGATTCCGTAAAGCAAAAGATAACAAATGTTGACTTAAAATGACGAACCTAAAGGCTAATCAAAAACCAAGCTGACAATAAAAAGTTACTAGTCAACTTTGACAGCAGTAACCTTAGATAACATGAAAAAAAAGTTTTAGGCATCTAGAATGACATAAAAATTTCGGAATTACCAATAATGGTACAAGCACAAACACTGAATTGAGTATGGCAGTTAAAAACATAGAGTTATTCAATTCACTCAATGATAGACAGCATTTTGCAAAGACGAAAAACTTAGTGATTCGTTGTTATCTTAACTTGAAGCATTTGTCTCCAATTTCTTACCAAATTTATTTGTCGCAATAGAAAGACTACGGAAGGCATATATGAAAGATTTCCTCTAATTTTATCTATTAAACGATAAGCTCACTACTAAAGCAGTGAGTTGCTGTGATAGACTAGATCCTGCGTTTTCATCAGGATTGAACAAATCATGGAAATCAAAAATCCTTTTGAAACGTTAAATTTTGTTCAATAAAAGATTAGCAGCGTCCAATGTATTAATGTTAAGCTTATCACAGCATTTTATAATGTAAATTTAACAATGAAAAATTGAAGGAAGAAAAGCGAACAATGAAGTGAATTACTATTTAAGGAGCATTTGAGAACAAGAAATTTAAACAGTCAACGAAAGGAAAATTATGAAGAAATAGGGAAAGATACGAAGACATCGAAAGGTAAACAGTGTTATTTTAAAGCTTACAAATAGATGACAAGAAAAAATCAATATTAAATTACAATTTATAACAAAAAAAAGGAAAATAATTAGCAAGCAAGGCTTTACCACTTTTCCTTAAGTATTGGACTAATTTTGTATTCATAAATTCCATGAAAGATCGCATAATAAACTTGCGGGAAGCCAGTCATGCGAGAAAAGATATGCGAAAATGTCAAACAACTAATACCAATAACAGTGCTTGACACCATATTTTTTCCCGATTTTGTAATAAAAATGATTAAATTTGCTATAAATCAGCACTGAAGACAATCGCAACTTACAACATCCAAACATGCACGAAGTCAATTCCAAATGAGGTAGTACACTGATATCAAAGTAATAAGTGCTCCTAAATATAGGACAATATTCCCTGTTCTATTCATTTATTAATCACACTGGAACCTCGTATGAAACTACACAAATTCTACCTGTATTTTATGAAAAGTAAATCGATTGATGTTTACTAATTGTTTTGTCTTTTCCTTCGTCCGGTTTTTTAAATCCTTTTCACAGCCACAGTTTTTATTATTTTATTTCAGCGATCCTAAATCTAACCCATTCATCCAAGAAACGCTAGAAATTTATCTGTTATCATTTACGAACCAAATAATATTGCTTCACAGTAATATTATTGGCTCTCAAGTGATAGTGAATACAATTTAATTTTACTGATATGTGAGAAAATTCCAATTTCCTAGTGTTTCTGTTGACGGCTTCATTGTAATAATTTTATAAATGAACTACTTGATTATTCAATGATATTTTACCTGCTTAATTTAACTACAGTTTAAGTGTATAAACTGTTTCTCTTACTGCATGCCTTCAAATTCACTTAACAAAGTTACTTTGCTTAAAAAAAGCAGGTAAAAAATATTTTCAACACCCAAGTAGCAAAATGAGACAATATATGTGCTTTATCGCCTAATTTGAAGGCTAGCTCGAGAAAATTGAAAGAATAAAAGATTAAGCAAATTAACCCGCTTGTAAAAAAGACAGGGAAGAATGAGACAATCAAAACATATCAGAACAGGTTGCGATAACGCTAAATGCCAATTTAATGGTAAAAAAATGGGAAATACCAGAAATTACTCGGTGTTATTTATCATCGGTATCCAACGCTGTTATTAACTGTTAATTCATGAATGCGAGACCAAGGGTCCACAAAATTCAGAATAAAATTGGCTGTCGATAGAATGAAAATAACTGTTTAGAATGCTAAAACTGCTACTTGCCACAACTGCTTTTATTTCCAGTTGCTGTGGAGAAATTGTATTAACGCCTACAAGAATGAAAAATACCTCGACGTCCACCGAGATCAGTCAACACTGGTTCACCGTAATTTGATTTGTAGTCCACATATTCCTGCAAAATGTGCACCAAGATACGCTGGAGGAAAAAAACCACGGTAAACCAATGCTGATTATGATTACTTTATATATTCTCATATTAAACCAACATATCTTCAAATCTTACTTTGAGTATTATTTTTGGGATATTATGATCCGGCTTTGACGAGCTAAGAGCTTAAAAAATAGCTAAAGACTATTTATTTCAACAATTATTTTAACACCAGCGTCCAACATCACACGGTGCACTTCAAGCATGTCATCATGTCATCTGCAAGATATACCTGGTGACTCATCAAAACTTTGTCAGACTGAAATCTGACAACGTTCACTTTCATCCGTGTTTCTTCCGAGATATGCCCACGATAACCGCCTTTTCGCATTAAATTGTCTATCGTTTCTGTATGACCCCAACCTAAAACAATCAGACGGCTATTAAAATTTTAATGAATCAAATTCTAAATTATACAAGGCTAGGTACCGGTATATATACCAGAATTTCGCAAATTCACAGTAAAGCTGAATTTTGCAAACTAATATATATATAAAATCCCACAATGTTAACAATCCAGTTCAGACAATCTTGAGATTTTCAAAATTCATTAATGTTCTATTTATTCAAATTCATTAGCCAAGAAACAACAAAAGACCTTGTTCGGTAGCAACTTCTGGAAGATATACAGCATCACGATAATGATGACTGTCTTGAAATTCAATCCTGAAATTATCTGGCACGAATTTCAAACAAAACAATTTAATCCGTTATTTTTGTTAATTAAGAAAAAAGAGCACGAGAATAGGAGTTATACTTCTCACACCTAAAGAACTTTATATATTCACGATTCATAAAAAACTGAAAAAAAAACGAAAAGGACACCTTACACAACCATATTCCTACCGATATCAAAAATTACAAACCTAATTCCATGGATACCAACAACCCAATCGCGATAATCCCGAGCTTTCTCAAAATTAATTAAAATGCTCACAGTACAGTGCAACTGATCAACTTCATGCAAAGTGATGGGATCAAAACGGGAGTCTTTGAAGGCACTGAAAAGAAAATCAATAGATTTTGAAAGACAAAACTCAAATAATTTGATGCCTAAAATCAGCACTCACTTTCGCTCAAAAAAATCTTTAAAACAACTAATGTACTTTTCAGTTTCACTTTTTAATTTTTCTAGAATAATTAGTAAATCTTTTTGGATTAACATTTCCAGAAGAAACCCATGAATGAACTGTAAAACATTATTTCCGATCAAAGAAAATTCTGAAAAAATGTGTAAATAAAACAATGTAAGCCTTGGAATCAAACAAGTAAATAATAAATGCGATTCATTTACTTCGGCCTTAAGCAGAACTAGATTTAGTTCGAAAACTCAGGTTTCAAAGTTCATCCTACCACTACTTAATCATTCCCTCCTTCTCTTCTCTCTCTTCATTTAGCGCTTGGAATATTCAAAGTGTATTACCATGAAATAATTTTGAGCGGCAAGTACAATCTTTTACTTTTACTTATGCGGATGGTTTAAAGCAATAATCTATTTTCCAAGTATTTCTTATGATAGTGCGTCATCTAATACAGGACGTTCGGCACCATCTAGCATAATATTATCATAAAATTAGTCCATTATAAAATGTTACCATGATCTGACCATAATGAAATTCAAGAATAAGTAAACAAATAAAACCTTATAATAGCATATTCATGTAGGCCTTTGTGCAACACAAGGTTAGTGAACGTCCCAATGCAACCACGTAAACGACGATCATATCCCTTCTTCCAGGTTACAAACAGAGGACTAGAATTTAAATTAAATAAGATTATACATTAAGCTGTTTCACTATTTCCGTCAAATACTGTCAACTTTCTCAAAAAAAAATCATTTTCTCAAGTTTAAGATCTAAAAATTTAATGTAAAAAAAACTTACTATTTTTCGTTTGGAATTGTTGGAGGTATTTTAGGAGTTTGATGATTGCGTAGCGCAGCATACAGCACATCGAAACAATATGCTGTCATGTGGAGTGATGCGATACGACCCCGTATATGAGCTGGCTAAATCATTTTATAGCTCTTTATTTGAGATAATTGAATAATCAATAATTGAACAAAGAAACTTGACTGCACAATAAACTGGACCGACGTATTTTCTGTACTCTCAAACTGTTGTCTTTAAAAAAGTTCCTACATTCAAATTCATGAAAGAAAAAGCAATCCATTTTCAAAGGATCTAAGTTTTGATTTTCACAAACATTTACTACTCCCATCATGCGTTATAAGTATACGTATAGTCTTTACAGCTCATCTAGAAAATGAAAGATGTCGAAATAGCTGATGCAAATATTCCGGGAATCTTTGGACATACTACTTACAGTTTTGCCATATATGGAGGAAATGGTGGAAATAAACGTTCTGCGCATCAACCAGTGCTAAAGGTCCATTTTGTTTTATCTTGAGATTTTTCATTACGAACATAATTTCAACTTATCAAGTTGAAAACAGCAAAAGCAGTGGTAAGAGTTCCACGTAATCTGGGCGTCCAACACTAACACGTAGGAAACAGGGAAATGCCAAATACATTCCTGGTTTTACGACTGTTATCTTCAGAGAGTGAAGATAATTTTTGCCGTGTCTTGTGACACGGCAAAAGTCACCATCAGCGTAAAAAAGCTATGTTTTACCTTCTTTTTTAACTGATAGGTAGCAGTAGTAGTAGTAGTAGTGACAGTAACAGTGGAGCGTAACACTGGATGCTGGCGCAATCGGCGCGTTATGTGGTAGTGCTCTCGGTGGCGCTTTTTCAAATTTGCTTTTACTGCCTTTGTGAGTTACGCGTTAGGGCCAGAAATACAAAAATATCAAATTTGTTTGGTGATGGTGAAGTTAGACTACTTTTTCTTTTCTTGAAATCATTACACTTCCTTGAAACTACATCCCAGTGATCGAAAAAGGGTCAAGAAAAATACAAGTATCGAATGAAATAAAATCTGTTGATCGCGTAGGTTGCTGTTAGTACGGTTAGTTTGGTTCCTTAAAAAAGCAATTCTTTTAGGATTGGGAGAATTTTCACGGCAAATTACTTTATTGAAATGATACTATAAACCTTTTCAGTAAGTTATGGAGCAGCAATAGCCACAAACATCACTAACACCAGTAGCAATAATTTAAACGAATGCAATTAATGTCATGCAATTAATTCTCACCTACATTTGCGACGAATAATATTTGTGTGCCACCTTCTATCTCCGGGAGCTACAGCAATGAATCATAGATCGGGATAGACCAGCAGATCTATTCAACGATTAGTTGCTTGCAAGCAAGGATTTCCTTTTGTGATAAAAAAGACAGACCTTTGCAAAGCGGTGGAACATGCTGTAAATACGGCACAACTATATATAAGGCAAAGTACAAATAATATGAACGAAATCCCATCTTGCAAACATTTATTTGTCTTTCCAAAAGCCATAGTTAGAAATTAGGATACAAAAAGGCTTGTATATCTGATTATTTGAAGGACGATACTTTATCGTTTAGCAGATATCAACAATTCAGTATCATGCAAGCTGAGGTCATTGGACTTTTTAATATGCGGTTTGAGTTTTACGATTTCAGCATGGGCAACGATTCTCGTAAAACTGAATAACAAAGCAATGAGTAAAGATTAACTATGTGCACTGATGCGGAAATTTATTTTGTTGAAGGCCCCATACGCTAAGAAACATTTATGCCAAATGTGCTAGTGACTTGCACTATATCGAATATTGAAGATATGTTTCCATACATGTTACATATGTTCAGAACAGGTTTCAGAACTATCCGTAACCCACTTCGATGAAAGTAATATTGTCTCGAATATGACAGCATAAAAATAATTTGTGAATGAGAGCCTATACTACTAGCCAAATAGCCAATAGTACGGGACTTTTGTAACAGTGATTTTACTACGAGAGACAGCTAAAATCAAACAGTCGCACATAAAGTGCCTCAGCAAAATCTTACGTGAGCTAATGTACAAAACAGACATCAATACATTAAAGTTAATTTATAAAGTAAGTCAAATAATGTAATACCCAAGCATGCAAATAAAACATTCCGGAAAAAGGCTCTGCTGTAAACCACGTCTAATAAGTACTACTATATCCTAAAATTAATCCCTATGGGACGATAGGACACCTATTTGAATATGAATAAGTTACATACTTCCAGTTGTGTTTTAGTCCAATAACTTACACGCAACTTACATCTTTGTAATGGCATTTTGTACCGATCACTTTTTCTTTTAAAAACACAACATGCAAAAGGAGCAATCCTTAAATGCATACAGACAACATTTAGCACCACATGTTAACTGCCCAAGAAGGTCACTAAAACAACAATTTTATAGCAATTAATGTTTGCAAGTGCTTGAACGAAAAATATGGAAGCAAAAATTCATAAGTGAAATTTTTATCATATGTGTTTAACATTCGTTTTATCAACTTCACCACCTGTGACTCTAGAGAAAAGTACGAATAACTTTTCTTTAATGGTTTTAATTGAAGAACAAAAAAACATACAAAGTTGCAAGAGCTGAGGTCAGTACTGGTACTGCTCATGCTTGATGTACTGCTGTGACCGCTGCTCAACGACGACATATTTTGTGGTTATGATAGGTGATGATAATGGTGATATCACGGTTGCAACTGCTAATGCTAACTGCGTATTGCTGCAGTAGCCCTTTTCTTGATGGGCTCGCCTCTTTGACGGTACCCAAGTGCTCCTTACTTCCCGCCACCGTGTCTGCACTCCAGTAATCCACCGTTCTGCCCTCGTTATTTTCTCTCTTAAATTGAAAAAAGATTTATTTTCGGTATTTTATCACAGTTATCACATGTATTGTAACCGGATGAATATATGCAACGTGAAGACATCAAAGGAAGAACATAATCACATGAATTTTTGGAAACTAATATTATCAAAAGTTTTAAAAATCACATATGTATATTAAATTGATTTCACGTCTCGTTCAATCATATGTGCTTGTTCAACTTCGAGGTTGGACGAATATTAAACCTAGTAAAAAGGACAAATGTAATGCAAGTAACGATCTTTATCTATGATTATAATTTAATTTATTTTGTATTTAAGAAAGAAAAATAAGAAAATGGATAAAACGAAATTTTTTTTTTGGTGAATTCAGAGACAAATGAAGAGTACAAAAAGAATATCGAAATGTATGAAAGTCTTTTGTAGGGTGAACACAATGTCTACTTATATTGCAGAAATGAACAAGGTTGTCGTAAACCTATGGGTCATACTTTACAATCAGAAAACTTGACTAAAGAAATGGATATTTGTCCTAGATGAAACAGATTTAAAGGAAATGAAGGAAAAAAATATATGGATCTTTTTATTGTGACCGTAAACTATGATCCTCTAGATTTCCAACAGATGATGAAAAAGGCAAGGGATAGAATAGTAACAACAACAAGCAGCACAACAGACTTGGGATAGTGAAATACGGAGAAAGCATCCATCCGTAAACAATGAAGAAAAGGAGGTCAATGGGAGAAAATAATAATGAAAAGATAGGTGCTCACGCTCACAAGGCATATTAACATGAAGCAGTCATTGTTATCTCAGGTCATTTCGTACTCTCACGAACATCACAACTATTAAATGATCCCTCCATTGTATGCAATCTTTTAGAGATCGATTTGATAACAGAATATTAAAAATGAATCAAGCTTAACTGTTCCTCTTCGAACCTTTCAAGTTCGGTATTAACTAACAAATTAGAGTCTGCAAATTGTTCGCCTTGGACAGATATCATGAAATATAGAAAAGTTTATAAGTATACTGCATACAACTATTTCTGCTCACTACGATAATTGTACATCATTTAACAACTCAATTCAAATCGATAAAAATGCAAAATATTGGTCACAAAAGACTATCTTATGTGACCATGCTTCACTTAATGTGGTTACGTTTGATTAACTTGTTAGTTATCTTGAATAAATTGATCCATAAATTAAGTCGTATTTTCGAAAGTGATAGAAAGCAAGTTGAATAAATGCACTGAATTTTGCTAAGATGGTACGGCCTGAATAATATAGATATCAAAACAATAGTAGTGATAATAATAGTAAGTAAATGATGATTAGTAATTAATAACGATGGTAATAATAGATGATAACAGAATAAAAATAAATGACAAATAAATGATAAATAAGGAAACAACAAATAAATAATCCGTAATAAATAGCTAATAACGGATAATAAATAAAAATAAGAGATAATAATCAATAACAATAATAATAAATAATAAGCAGGATAACCTTTAACTGATTGAAATCTTCAAAGTAACAGGCAAGACCAATTCATCAAAACCAGGTAGATAAAGCATTGTAAGCTGAACTTTACGACGTTGGAATCAACCTAAAGTCATCACTTAGCTGTGACATGCAACAAACCATCAAACACTGATGTTGGGATCGTTGCGAAACGAACTACGTCCTACACATTAAGTTTTGACCTACGTGGGAAAAGTTATAATGAATGAATGGCGTCTATTTCGATTAGCATCTATTGATAATAGACTCGTATCTCCGTCAGTATGATCTAATCATCCTTCAGTGATAACCAATATGATAGAGGTATCCTTTCCTGCTACCTATATCTTCTTCCTGCTTGAACTGTTTATTCTGGTTAGATGCATTACGAAACTGTTCACGAATTATGAATTTGCATGAGTTCGAGAGCAGGTATTTGTTGTAATATGATAACTTCGAGGATATTTATTGTGACATAATAACTTCGAACAGATATCATCGTCCACTCGTTCCCATCCTGTTTTGCTTGAAATGAACAGAAGTACTAGCCTACAAGCAATCCGTCGATCTTCCTTCCATCATTACTTTCCATTTTTCCGATCTGTTGTCCTTAGTGTGCTTCTTTCTTATCTTCCTCCATTCATCGAATTTACTTCTAATTCGTATTTATTGTGATGACAAGCAAAACTATTCCATTGTTACCTTTAAGCTACTAAAAAAGAACGTAAATGTTACCTTTAGGCTATCATATTCGTTATATCAGGCTAATTCTTCATCATCGTAAAATTGCTGCCGTAGCCTGAATTTTTAAACATTTCACCATCGTTACTTTCACTTATATGACCTTGTAAATTATAGGTTAACGAAGACCAAAAATACATGCAAGAAAGATAATCCTCATTATTATTCATTAACCATATGAAATATTGGAAGAATATCATACCTGTATCTATACAGTAAGATTAAACGTGATCTGATATAGCTATGAGCATTGATTTCAAAAAACATATCGCATACGTCTACGGTTTTTTTTTCTAAACATTTAATTCTTTACATCAGATGTATACATACATATCTTTTAGACAATACGTCACTTTAGATAATAGTCAAAATACATCTCATTTATAGTATAAATTATACTACAAATGAGATGCATTTTGACTTGAATCTTAAATCTCACTGTAAAATGGATATTTTAACGTTGAAAGAATGTTGCTGTTAAATTGAAAAATTAGAATAAGAAGAGGGATGAGATGAGTGAAAGTGAAACACAAACATTAACAACAAAGCCACAAAAACTCACCAATCATTTTGAAGGGCACAAACCAGTCGGCAAAATGATGTAATAATTACTGTGAAATACACGCACAGTTAGTTCCATCTCTCTCTCTCTCTTTCTCTCTCTCTCTCTCTCTCTTATCGCATTATCAATTTCATCAACAATTAATTGTTTCACTTCGTCCTACGAGTGCATCAATCATTTCATTTATCTAATATATGAAGCTAATATTAAATATTTAAATATCATTTATGGTATTAATTTCATCACTTTAATCTTTTAATTAATAACATATGTGATGGATGTATGTATGCACAGAGGAGATTAATTCAAAAAACACTTCTCATTCTTCAATGCTTATATTACACTTAAATTAATTACATCATAATGATAAAGTCATATTTTTTGGAATTCGAAAAATATATATATGAATTGAAATTAAGTTTATATATTATATATATATATGAATTAAAATTAAGTAATAATTTCAATTTCTGTTAGAAATTAAAAAGCGAGAAAGGACATTTGTTGTAAATATTTGTATGAAAAAGATTATTTATTATCCTTTGCTAACAACTAACATGAGGAAAGTGACTAATGGTAAGTGTAAGGGTACGTTAGCTGAGCGTTATACTAGAAGAGATGAGATGTGAATGAAATGGTGATGAATCGATCCATACACATTACAATGTTCAATTGACGATGACAACAATGACGATAGCGATGATGACGATGGTGATGATGATGATGATGATGATGATGACGATGATGATGATGATAGTAGTAGGGCATACAACTTCTTTCCTATCCTTTCGCTCATTAAGGGATTGAGTGAAAGAGACTGAAATGTTTTTACACACACACACACACATACGACGACGACGGCTAATATTCATTCACACAGCTGGAAAACAGTAAAATTGTAAACAAGAAATTTTAAATCGAAAAAAACATTTATTTCCTTCTCTGTTTGTTTCTCTCAAATGTTTAAAGTTTACGGAAATGTTACATAATCAACCTGTCCATATTATCAAAACAATGCTAATGTGATTGTCACAACGAAAAGTTGTTGCAGCAGCAGTAGCAGCAGCACAGTAATAGCAGTAGTAGTAGTAGTAGCAGTAGTAGTAGTAGTAGTAGTAGTAGTAGTAGTAGTGGTGGTAGTAGTAGTAGTGCTAGTAGTAGTAGTGGTAGTAGTAGTAGTAGTAGTGGTAGTAGTAGTAATAGTAGTAGTAGTAGTAGTGGTAGTAGTAGTAATAGTAGTAGTAGTAGTGGTAGTAGTAGTAATAATAGTAGTAGTAGTAGTAGGAGGAGGAAATGAAAAGAAATGTGGATGGCACCGATCAGAACTGAAGTATAAAGTAAGCAGAACTATGTTCCACTGAAATGCTTAGTTATTTCGAACGTTTCTAAGCACCAATGTACTTTAAACCATTTCAATGCAATCGAATAGACTATTTTAACTCAATAAATTTTACTTCAAATTTTCATAATGAAAACTTTCTTTTCATTTCTGTAACAATAAAATTTGAAGTAAAATTGTAATAATTAGTGAGAATTACGAACATTTCCACATTTCAATCATTTTCATTGTTATCCAATCGAAAATGCAAACGATCAGAGAAGAAGTGAATGGAAATTTGTGATATGTTTAAAATGAATTTAAAGATAAATTAATGAATTTGAAAATAAAAATATTTCATTCTTCTACCTAATTCATTGATTCTCCTAACCTACCACCACCACCACCACCACCTATTTACTAGAAAATTTTTAAATTTAAAATTTATAAGTTGAAAATTTTTAACAGACCGATGATATTAGTTGACAAATGGGACTAGTTTTAGATTCTAACAACAACTGGTAGTAGCGTCTGTTAACCAATCGACCGTAAATGCATATACACACACCATCCCCTTCCCTCTCCTCTTCTCATACACACACACATACACACACACACACACACACACACACACACACACACACACACACACACACACACACACACACACACACACACACACACACACACACACACACACACACACA
>JABVXW010000040.1:166683-253835 GCA_013365375.1 Litomosoides brasiliensis | reverse complement strand
GTAAGTGCGATACGTTAGCAGCGATAAATGAAAAAGCTTACAAAACGATTGACTACCTTGTGTGGTGCTGGGCTTGTCTACGGAACAAAGGCTGTGTAGTTGTAGCCAATCCCTCTGTTAATTAAGTGCCAAATAATTTACAAATGTCTATAATCCGTGTTAAAACTTATTTCAGATTTTCCCACAACCTTAGAATGGTGATTTAACTTTCATGTGATACGAGATTTCTGAACTATATGCAAGGAGTTTATTGGACAAAGAAAGGTCATACTTTTTAATTTGCAGAAGTCCTTCGATTTAAAGTATTTTAAAGATATTTATGATTCATTTGATTCTAAATCTGAATTGATTAACAAGTTGTAGTGTTGTAGTTCACGTGTGACATGTTTGCTTAACACAACTATAAAATGTATCTTCGCAAGCAACGCTTTTTAATCATTCTTCTCCGGTATCTTAATCGTATACTGATTATTGCGGATGTTCAGCAGGACAATTGCGCCATGGTTGGACAGAAGTAGCGGCATCCTTTGTTCTGTTAGCTTATCTCTTTGCTACTGTTCTTGTGATAAACTTGATTTATAAACAAACATAAATGCTGTAAAAACATACTATAGTGACGGCGTAAATGACGTAATGCAATGACGTAGGAAAAACATACTGATCGTAAAGTATCAACTAAAAATTTGCTTTATTAGGTTTTTCTTACTTACCGAACATTGAAAAAGATTAGTATATTTTTGACACTTAAATATTTAGTGATAAAAAGTGATTGATAAAAATATTGGCATACTACAGTGCTCCATGGATATTGATTTAACGACAAACGGAACAATTACGTCAGTTCATTTTTTGATTTCGCTTCCTGGAGGAAAAGCTATTACTCTTTCTTTGGGTGTAATTAAGCTAATAGAGGGAAAGTGTGAGTAATAGTTTGCAATTAATTTATTTCATTATAAATACAATATCGAAGATAGTCATCATTATTGGTATGAATAGTACTCAGTGATAGTTGATGAGCTGATACCCTGTCGTAAAAACTTTTGGATTCACGTAATTCCCCAAACGTATTTTCTCTTCTACATGTTGAACTATTAAACTCGATAACTGAATTATAGTATTCCGGAAAGATACATTCTCTTCTACCGGGTATTACTCGATGACATTGTTCCACGGCTTTTGATTTCTTGGTTTGTTCATCAATTGGAGTTATTCGTGAATACAAGAAAAATAGCAGTACGACAATTACAGTTAAGACAGTTAATATGAAACAAAGAATTGTAACAGTTCGTTTTACATCTTCCACAGCTACTTCTATAGTATCCTGAAATTATTTTCTTTTAAAGTATTTTGACTTTGAATTGTTTTCTTATGACATGTCATGATTTCTTGTTTGAATTCAATTTTAAAGATTAAAAAAGTTCGCTTTCAAGAAATAGTATCAAGTTTATGGACCTTTAAAGTGTTAAATTAAAAAAGTTAATAGCAAAATCCAATCAATTTCAATAATTAATTGGTATAAATGCTTACTAGCGATGAAATACTGATATTGTGCAGTTTATCTGGAGTGGCGCAAATGACATTATGAATGGATCGTAAGCGTAAAACATCCGGTAAGAAAGTTAATAATTTATTATCACAATGAAGTGGATTACCATGTAAGTATAGTTCAGCCACTCTAAAATACTACTAACTCGATTACTGTAAAAGTTATTGTCAGCCTATGCAACACGCATGCGACCTATGCAACCTGTGCAACACGCATGCGACGATTGTTTATATGCAATTCTGTCAAAGATGGAGAAATGAATTTATTTTGTTTACTTGCATAATCTTGTTAATATCAAGAATTAAGTTGTAAATTATGCCTCAAACTTACCTTTTCCAATCAAATAAATTGCGTGGAAAAGTTTTTAAAGCACAGAAGCTAACGTTGAAAGTGTGCAAAGCGTGGCTCACTTCGAAAGCATCCTTATCAATGTGTTCTAGGAGATGACTGTAACTTAGATCTAACACTTCCAGAGATGCTAATCCAGAAAATGCGCTATTCTAAAAGCAAATACATTTAAAATTTATTTATGAACTCCTAACTATAATTCGTTTTCTTCTTTTCCATTAAGTTAGCGCCAACTTTATTAAACAAAAAATTATTTCATATTTCAAAATTTTTTTTCATTTTTCAAGATTTATGAATTCATAAATCTTGAAAAATGAAAAAAAATCTTAAATCTCTTAAAAAAAATCTCTTAAAAAGAAATTCATAAATCTTGAAAAATGAAAAATTTTTTTTTTTTTTTTTATGAAGCTTTTTATGGATTAGAATAAAATCTGACCTGGATTTCTCTGAGATAACGTTGCTCGCTTAATTTGAGTCGTCGTAATCGAAATAATCCATCAAATGCTAATGGAGGAAGGATGACGAAGTCATTTTTAGTTAAATCTAATTCCATTAGTGTTAGAAGTGATCGAAAGCTGTACGGCTCAATCTTTGTTAGCTAAATAACAAGTAGAAATTGAATTTTGCCATAAAATTGACAAATGAAATTGAAAACTAAAACTAAAATTTGTTAGTTTTTTGCTAGAATTACGAGGATTAAAGAAATTTTTGCTATATTTTATTACCTTATTAAAACCAATATTTAAAGATTCCAAGTTTATGAGATTATTTTGACCAAAAATTGGAATTTGTTGCAAAAAGTTTGCTGATAAATCGATTGTTCTTATCAAATTTAATCCTAGCAGTGCATCGGATGCAATCTGAAATTAGTCGACTTTTTTTTTCACTGACCAATTATCAACTGAGCGATTTAACATTAAAATTGAAGAAATATTACTGTACTGTGCAGGATTTTACACACCGTATCTCCCTAATTACAGTAAACTACAGTAAACCAGACATGATCACATGGGATATCAGTCGACTTAGGAATTATCGTGTAAAATAAGCTAATGATATTGCTGCAAAAGTTCTGCGGTAAAAAATTCCGAGGATTGATCTTTTATATCTCTCAGATACCTTTGATATTTACCGTACAAAAGTGTTCTTTTTATCTTAAATTTGTGAAATTTTAGGGAATGAAATTGAACAGAAATAATATTAAGTTGAAAGTTATAAAAAATGCATACCACTGTAATCATATTATGACTCAGATCAATAGTTCTTAAATTGGGTAAAGTTTCGGCTATCAGACCATCCAAATAGGTAATTCGATTTCCAGTAACTACCAATTTTTGTAAATTTGTTAGACCATTAAATATTGCAAATGACAAATTTTGAAGTGCATTGTACGACAGGTCAAATTCCAGCAACTCTATCAAATGCTCAAATGCATTCGATTCAATTATTTGCAATCTATTGGATGATAAATCGAGATACTGAAATTTCAGACGAAACTTTTTTAGAAATTTATGAACTATAGAATATCAAGAGGGTAATGTTAAAAACAATTTCAAAATGCTTGTTGTGTATTTAAAAAATTACTTGAAATGGTTAAATAGGAGAACGGATCATTGAATTTTATTTTCCAAAAATTTACCTGTAGTTTGTGTAGACCGTAAAAGCTATTACGAAATACAGCCAGAAAATTATTACCACTCAAATTTAAAAATTGTGTTTTGCTTTGATATTGAAAAACATTATTTGCAAGCACCGAAATATTGTTGCCGGATAAGTCCAAATGTATTATATCTGTAAAATAAATTTAGACATCAAGTGAGGAAATTCAGTCTAATTCACTAGGTTACATGTGACTTTTGCATTAAAATATTTAAACAAGTACCACAAACCTGGATATAGTTCCAGGATATCAGGATCAAGCTGTCTAATTTGACATTTGAATAATCTCAGAGACTGAATGCCGGGATGTAACAAAAATGGAAGATATTGTAGCTTAACATTACTACAATTCACAGATAACTGATACTCATTGTCACAACTGCACTTCTGGGGACAGAGACCCAAATTAGAGCTGATCGACAATGACAGCAAAAAAGTCGTACGCAGTATGACAGTCATTTAACTCTCTTCATCAGCAAACCGTTTTCCGGAATTTAGTGCCAAATTTGCTTGCGTAGGAAAATTAAATCATTAGAGGACGCTTTACGGACGGAAAATCTAAATGAAATGATAAATTTGATCACTATAGATTTAATTAAACTATTAATGTTTTTGCATTGATAAATTAATTGATTGTTTTTTGAAGATATTGAAGAATTTGAAAAATTTAAAAATAAAAAAAGTGCCTTAAATATGTAATTTTTTAAAAAATTTTTATTAAAAAAAATTTAAAATTCGTCTTGAAATTGTGAAAGTAATAGGATGAAATGGGTGATGTTTCGCTGTTACATAAAAGACTGCTGCCATTATAAACGAATTAAGCAAAAAATGAATCAGTCACTTCTGGCGTTTGCACAATTTATTTCTTTTATTGAGCAAACTTGGCCAGTATGTCCCAGAAGAAGCCTTGGCTAATCCAATCATTTTGCTTGAGACAAAAGAGATGCATTGGACTGATTTGCGAATGCTCGATTAGGCATGACTCACTCTTTCAATTTCAGAACACAACGTCTAGAAAGTTAATTCAACTAACATTTATTTGCAAATGGAAAAAAATTTTTTCTTCAAAATTTTGAATGAAAATTTAAATTGAATAGTATGTAGAGATTGTTGCAGAAATTTTGATAAGTAAGAATAGAAGCTTGAAGAGGGTCTTTTTTAGAAGTGAATGGTTTCTCTCTCTCTCTCTCTTTACCTCTATAAACTGTATAATATAATAAAATGATGAATGATAGTTGAAAGAAGGTAAAATTGAAAACTTTTGGAGTAAGTGAAATGGCAAGTGGTAACAAAGGAAGATGGAATAAATTGAAAAGGATTAGCTCGACAGGTGAAAATGCGACAACTAACAACCAAAGAAGCGAAAGGGTCATTCATAGTGGACGAAGGACAGTTATCATCAAGCCTCATCTGTCCCTTTCCTTTCCCTCATCTTCCTTTTATGTGCAGATAATTCCTCTATGGCTCAAAGGTCATCGTCATCCTTATGGTTGACACATCATGGACAGATGGGACAATCATTTATTAAAGAACCCAATGAAGCAGATCGAAATAGGCGTACTGGACAATCAGTTTAAATCATTGAAGTTGATGCGGTGAAAAATTTAAAACTCACAGTTGTCAAATTGAGAACGCCTAAAAGGTGCAGTTTTATTTTAAAGTTTAAAATTAAATGATAGTAATTTTGAGTAATACTCCTCTAAATCATTCTCAAATCAATATTTTGTTAATTTGCGCCTTCGCAGCTTACTGATTGCACTCACATTTAAATTCTAAACAATCGGTGAAGCAAAATTTAACATTGATTTCCTATATTGTACAGTACGATTTTAATTTAGGTTACTGAAAGTGGCAGACCATCCAATATCCAGAAGATTTCAAATATCAGCTCAGTCTTATGATCTAAAATTTAGCTTACTAACAATAGTTGTTATTCAGGAAACTGATTCAGAAGGAAAGAAATAATGGATTTGCTTGATCGGTAGTGGTCCTCTTTGAACAATTGGAAGAGAGTGTTGCTAATTTGTAGAACAGTAATTTTTTGTCGATATTAGAATAAAGGAAGAAATGAACAAGGTTATGATTATAATTTGCATAATTAGTTTGACGAGCATGGACAGTCACGACCTTTCCATTTATACAAATACAGGCTAACGCTTATTATTAATGCCCTATTAATTCGGAAAATTAGGCCTTCACTCTGAACATTTCTGAACATCATTTTCACCGAATTAAAAGTTAATATTTACCGTTGAAAGAGTTGAATTGAGAAGTATATGATACATCTAACCCCTGCACTTGACCACTGTTGTAAATTCATGCAAAAAAGGGGAGTGAAAAAACAATGATTGAAATTTAGGATTTTAATAATTCATACAGTAAGTGATGCAAATTCAAAATTGGTAAAATTCAATAAGAAAGAAAATTTGCAAAGTATGTGTGCATGTGTTTTTTTTTGATTGAAATGAATAATTTTTAGAATAAACAATAGATAAATAAACAAATAAACAAATAAATAAATAAATAAAGGAATGCTGGTTATTAAACAAATATTAATCTGAATTTTTTAAATTTTAATTAAAAAAACAGCTAAAAATTTTCGAGAATTCAGTGAATTCTTCATTTCATTGATAGTACAACATTACTTGAAAAAGTATTACATTTATCGAAATTTATTCAATTTGTGATTTAAACTTTTTTTTTCCTTCTCCCCTCTTCCTCAGCAATAGTTCGCATGTCGTCACTCTGAATTTAACAGCAATTTAGTTGAGGCTCGTAGTACGAGTGCAACTTTCGATAATCATTTAAGCAAACGAATTGTACGGCCTAACACTTCCCGATGCATTAACCATTTGCCTCAGTTTGTTGTAAAAGAAGGTGATAGTGTGAAATTTCAATATCATTCAATCATATTGTTCAATTCCTTTTCTCTCTCTCTCTTTTTCTCTCTCTGTTTCCTTCCCTTTCTCTCTCTCTCTCTGATAATATTCAAAAGATTATCAGGTATGGTATTCAACACAATATTGCTATTTTTTTCTTAGCAAGAATATCTTAATTGAGAAT
This sequence comes from Litomosoides brasiliensis, assembly GCA_013365375.1. NCBI lineage: Eukaryota > Metazoa > Nematoda > Chromadorea > Rhabditida > Onchocercidae > Litomosoides > Litomosoides brasiliensis. The sequence goes on along the minus strand of JABVXW010000040.1, from coordinate 247,219 downwards.
GAAAATTAATTGAGAATTATTTAATTGAGAATTATTATCTTAACTGAGAATTATTTCAGAACGAAAATTAATTGCTACAATTATTTAATTAATCAGCAATTTTACTATATTTGATTGGTTTTGATTTCAAATTCATCAAATAGAATTGCATGAATTTTAGAAAAAATTTAAAAAAAAATCAGAAAATAGTAATGCATGTGTGATGTGCAGCCAATGTGTCGTAGAGAAGCACAATAAATGAAAAAAAAAATTTTTTTAGCAAAATTTTTGATAAATTTTTAATATTTTTTTTCTTGCACTCAATGATTATTTTTATTTACAGAATTGGAAAAATAAATTTCCGTCAACAACTTACGTAATGAGTTTGAATTTTGTGCAAAAATATGCTTCTCAATTCTTTGAATATTACATTATGCTAATTATCCGACATTCATGGATATTTCTCTCAATGCCACTACTGTTGACTGTTGTACTTAGCGTCGTGGGATTGCAATATTGGGAGAATGCTTTCCTGAAAGATCAGCTTGCGCAGTATGTTCCAATTAATACGGAAGCCGGAAGAGAGTTAAAACAACTCGATCATCTATTTCATATCGATGATTTCGATCCATTTTACGCTACCAGAAGGTTGTTCTACTTTGCTTTTTCTTACTTACTTATCACGTACTACTCGTTCACTTCACTTCACTTCACTCCTTTTCAGGTACGATATGAAACGAACAGGTCATATTATTGTAAGAAGTATTGCTAATGATGAAGACGTACTGAAGCCAGCTATTTTGGATGCGATATTAAAGCTATGGAATGTAATACAAAAGATTAGAGTTGAAGGACGGAATGCTAGCACTTTTGATTATTCGTCTATTTGTGTTAAATTTCCAATTTCTCCTGAATTTGATGAAATTATTGCGAGTATTTTGGTACATAAGTCATTCAGGTTATTTCACCTCATTTGCAACTTACCATCATAACTTTTCATTTAGCTTTTTCAATTTTGAAATTTGTTTGATTAGCATAAATTGCATGAAATATTGAATTCTTTTCTGTTTGTTCAGATTATTTTCTTCTTGAGAAATTTAATCAAATTTTTTTTCCACACTTTTTTTGATTTAGTATTCTTTGGTGGAGAACTTCAGTATTACTTATGATTCAATTGGTTCTGCTTGCTTACTGTCCAAATTAATTGCAGTCTTCAAAGACTTAAGAAATATCTTTAAACTAAGAAATAAATTTTCAGGCTACGGGAAGAATGTGTATCAAATCCATTAATAACAGTATTCAAGATGTTCCTAAATGGTAATTTAAATCTAAAAAATGGAACAATTGATCAGAATGTCCTGAAATTAATCGTTAATTCCTTCTCATCCGATCTGTTAAATAATGTTGGCAGCTTATTGGGTGGTATTATATTTGACGACAAACATCAAATTTCCGGTTGTGCTAGAAAATTTCTGTTTATTAGCTTTTTTTTCTGATCTCTTAACTTCCTTTTCTGAAGGAATGGACTTAAAGTAAAGGAGTAGACTTTTAAATTGTTGAACGCATTAAATTTTTACATATTAGCAAAGTTAAAATGAAATCTCAAAGAGAATAAGCGGAAATAGCACAAGTGCTTACTCCTTTACTTAAGGTAATTCCTTCCAATGTTCAAGAAATGTAATAATATACAAGTACCTTGGTGCGTTAAGAGAAAAAAGTTTTCAGGTGCAAAAGCGATAATGTTACCTTACGCATTGCGTCATTCAACAATTTTCCAGGATAGTTTAGCTGAGAAATGGGAATTAAAATTAACTGATTTTTTACTGCAATATGCTTCAAATATCATTAAAACTTCTTTGTGGACCTATGAAACGATAGCTATCGAAAGTATCAATCAACGTGAGCAGTTGAAAAAGTAAGTAATACTTTACATTTGCTACTCATCGATGAACTATTATTTTTTTTCAATTATTATTTATTATTTCATAAAAAAAAATGTTGTCATTTTTCTATTCGACTCAAAGTATAATCTAAACGTAGCAGTACTTCATAAATAAATTTTTAACAAAATGCACAACAATAAATTATATCCACTACGATCACGTACGCTATTGTATGATCGACAGTCGTTTCACGTAGTAATTTGGCCGTTCGTTTTTTTTAGAATGCTACTTCCAAGTTTCCTAACACTACTACTGTATACAACTGTATGTTGCTGTGTAGCATCCTGGATTTATTCTCGACCATGGCTAGCTATTGGCGGAGTTATCAGTGCTGCAGCTGCAGTTATCAGTGGTATTAGCTTACTGCTACTGTTAGGCTATCACATTACAAGCATTACATATTTGATGCCATTTGTTGTATTCTGTAAGTTGATGCTATTTTAGAACCTTATCAAATTATAGATTTGAAAAGAGCCGCTCTTAGATGGTACTGTTAAAAGTACTTTGTACTTTTGAAAATTAAATTCACTTTAGTAAACTCTGTTAGCTAATGTCTAGCATTCCATTAGCTTTATCAATCTAAGACTAACTTTATAAGGATTTGTAGCAGTTGGATTGGATAATATATTTATCACACTGTCAGCGTGGCGATCCACTTCTCTTACTACTGCATTTCATTTACGCATGAAGAAGGCATTCACGGATTCATCCCTCTCGATTACCGTTACCTCCCTTACCGATCTCATTTCCTTTACTGTTGGTTGCTTTGCACCTTTTCAATCTGTACAAGTAAGCATTACTTTCACTGTAATTTCGTAAAAATTAAATTTTAAAAAGTTTATTTTCTACTTTACTTGGAAGCATTTAGTTCTAATTTCATGTATAAATGAACTAAATTTATAGCGTATTTTTCCGGTAAGCAATGAGGAGAGTAAGTATAATAAAGCGTACGATGAGCAAAGTTTGTGGCGCAAAAAACCTAAAAGATTTGAATAAATTTATTTTTTCAGACATTTTGTATGTATGCTGTGTCGGCTATCGCTTTTACATATATTTATCAGATAACATTCTTCTCGGGTAAGTGACGTAAGCATTTCAAGGATATAATCCGACGAATATACCAAACTAGGCTCCTCGACCAATGACACTTCACTGTTAATTTGTTAATGGTACAAAATTTTTAGCCGTACTGGTCTTGACAAGTAAACGTGAAACTGCCAACCGGCATTGCTTAACATTTCAGAAATGCAAGAAAAACGGATCGCATATTTTTCCTGAAAGTTTGTTTTCCAGTTATCGTATAGATTAAAAACATTGCTTTATGGAATATTTTCATAGAATTTTTTGTGCTAGAAATTCTCATCATAACACAGATGGGTGAAGTCAGTCATTATTTAATTAATTAATTAATTGATGATTGAATTTAAAGTAAATTTGCTCATTCAGAGTTTATCAAGAAGTCATGGGTTTAGTTCATTTTTGAACTAACTACTCACATTTTGAATTTAACTGATAAATTTTGAACTTCACTATTACTCATTTATTACTTCAACTGTAATTACTCAAAAGGGTGCGAATTTATGAAGTGATGAAATTATAAGTGAAATTATAAAATGATGAAAAGTGATGAAATTATAAAAAAGAGAAGAAAAGTTCAATTTTAGTTATGCAACATAAAAGTTGGTCAGCGATTGGGCAGAAACAGAAAATGATATCTCATCCGAATCATTTCCTTGCAAACTTTTTTCGCACAACTTACTCAGATTGGTTACTCGAACCGTTCGTTCGATTAATTCTACTCTTACTTTTTATCATCTATCTCGTAGGTCTTTTCAAACATTTCACGTTTTCGCACGTAATAATTTCACTTCACACTTTTTTTGCACACTTAATCAATGGACTGTATTTGTCTTCTTATAGATAGTATCAATTTGGGGTTGTATGCATATGAAGTTAGGCCTTGAACCGAATGAATTACTCTCAACAGATTCATACGGACGTGAGGCTTTATCTATTATGGAGAAATACTTTTCTGGTCAGTTTTTTTCCCACTTTACATGAAAATGGAAAAAATAGAATGAAATATGAACTGATTGAAATCATTTGAACATCTTTTGAAATTTGAAAGAGTTTTGCAAATTTTGTTCTGTTGAAGGCTATTTAATATTAGTACTTCGGTGGCTTATCCTTAATTTTAAGATTAATTATTAATTTGTTTGTTATTCTTTCTTTCCATGCAATTACTCATTGTATTACTAAGCATCACATCATATTTATGTTCTTGAAAGGGACGGAAATCATAGGTGAATTTATACGTTCAGAAATGAAATTTCGTCTCTGATAACTAGTTTTCCTGTTTTACCTGCAATTCTCATTTGAATTCTATTTTAAAGCTTCCTTCTACTATCGTATTTTAGGTTAACTTAAAAGTATTAGACTGACCTACGCGTACACTTACTTGAAGCTTCCAAAGCTAAACTTTGCTACGTTTTGCTTTCATTTTAGTATGACAGTAATTATAAAAGTGCGATATCCGATTTTGCAGAAATAAAGTGAGGCACGTGTTGAGGGAATATTTTTAGATTATGGTTCATATTTACACGTATGGATGTATAACTTGTCAGCGGTTAATTTTTCAAATCGTCAAATTTGGACGGTATTGGAAAGTGAAATAGCACTGTACGAGTATACCGAGTATACAGGAAGCAGTGATTCATGGTTCATTTCGAATACATGAAATTTTCATTCAAACATAAAATTTATTTAAATTGAAAGTTCTAAGTTTTGCAAAAATTTCTTAATTTCTGGAAGAGTGGTGCAATTTTAGGTTACGCGCAATGGTTCAATACTTTCAAAAAAGTAACATCAAAATAACATCCAATAATTTTGTGTATATTTTGAAAAATATTTTCCTCTCTCAACCACAATTTGCACATTACAAACGGTATGCTAATTATTTATTAAAAGTCAATGAAACATTAATTATGTCAACCAGTAGATATTCATTTCAATTTCATATTCCAGTTTGTTGCATTGTAAAGAAATTAATTTCCAGTGATATTTTGTTTGATTCTGCCGGTAATTTTTTGGAAGTTTCACGTATCCTTGTACAGTTACGGCATATTGGAGCAAGTAATCAATCTCGAGCTATGCAAGTTTTAAGAAATATTGCAAAATCACGTACCATTAAAACTGCGGTATATGCTGATTTCTTCCAGGTTATTTTAAAAAAGTGTTTTAATTGATTTGATGTAGTCGTAGGAATTTGTAATTTAGAATTTAAATGTAATTCAGACTATCATTAATTTGCAGTTTGCGGAACAATACAATGCAATACTTCCGAGCACGCTATCAACGATAGCAATTGCTAGCTTTGCTGTAATCATTATTTCATTATTGTTAGCACCAAATAAGTTTGCGTCATTTTGGGTTTCACTAAGTATCATTACGGTGAATGTTGGTACCCTTGGGTTCATGACCTTTTGGAATGTTCGATTGGATTTCGTCTCAATGATAACAATTGTTATGAGTGTTGGCTTTTGCATTAATTTCGCTTCACATTTGGCGTTTAATTTTTCTAAGGTTTCGCATTCTTTAGATTTTATTTGGAAATTTATAAATACTTAACTTTTTACTCAATCGATAATTATATTTAATGCTTACTGCTTACTGATCCATTTGATAACGAATTGTTCTGATATAACGATTGATGTAATACTGAAAACCTACAATTTCAAAAATTACTTTTTTCTTCCAAGCAATGGCTAATTTCTCTTGATCTATCCAAAGCCGACGATATTAGAACATGAAGAACTGATTACCTGAAGGTTGGATTTCTTTTGCTTTGCAGAACGATCGGATAGAGTCTTCTGAACGAATGCGTAATGCTTTATGCAATGTTGGTGTTCCAATAGTACAATCTGCCAGCAGTACAATTATTGGTAGGCATTCAAAGTTTCGGCAAGTACCTAAAGGTTGTGATAAGATGATAAGAAAGAAATATTGCAGTTGATGTTTGCATCTCATTAACACTACATTGTTAGCCGTGTTAGTATTTTAATTATAGGAGTTTCATTCTTGGTAACTATTGATAGCTATGTATTTCGTTCATTCCTAAAAACAATCATCTTAATGATAACAATTAGCATGCTACATGGCCTACTGATACTTCCTATATTACTTACACTATTCACTTGCGATGGAGAAACTACGTAAGTTCTAGTCTGTACTTTTGCTGTTCAAAATTGTTTGAGGTTGTTGTATTTCATCAATATCGCTTGCAATTCTTATACCAATAATTGAATAAATAATCGTTGACAACAGGCAATAATCATTACTTAGAAGGAGTCAGTATGAGTATTAGACAGAAAAGGGAGGTAAGATATGAATAATTTGAAAACAATTTTAATACTTCGGAAGTATAGTATACCCGAAATATCACATCGCAAAAAAAATCGAAAATTATACTTCAGTATTTTAGCTGTGCTGAATCGAACAGGAGTAAATCAAACGCAAGAGCAGTAAGAAAAACATCAGCATCAACGTCTTCCATTTCTGTGTGCTGTGAATCTCCTATTGCAATTGGAATAAAAAAAAGTCCTGAATACATCAACAACCGTAGAAATTGCACACCGGTAAATTTCTTTCAGTTCGTAATACAAGATAATTGCAATATAAACAATTAGATTTGAAAGCAACTTTAAATTCAAAAATACAATAGCTTAATAATATGTAATGGTTCATTTTTCATCAGAATTCTCGTGAGTCTTCGTGATGAAAAAAGTAACGTAAGATTTCCAGTTTGTAATGGTGCCATATCTGAACGTTCATATCTGAACGTTTCATACTGGGATGACCGATATTATCACTCTAACGTATACGGAAAACAGTGCAATAAAAAACTAATGAGCGCACTGCACGAAGAATTCACATAAAATTATTCAAACCTTTACACATCTTTTATGGATTCCAGATACGGTTGTACTCCTTATTCATTGTAATCCTAGTTTCAGAATTAAAATAAAAAAGACATATAAACTTCAACTTCTTTTATTCCCGCAACTTGTGCTATTCTCTCAAGTGCGGATTTCATCTTCCCGTAATAGGTACAAAAGGTTCTCGTTTCTGTACCATGCACCATGAAGTATCAATTAAAAAGTATTTTTATAGAAAATTGAAGGGAAAAAATAATAATAGGCAAGTAAGTAATAAAGATTAATGCAAGATCAATGCGATTTAAATGTTAACAAAAGTAATAGAATACTTGACGATAAATATTATCCACTTTCTCCTCAGAACCCTATCTACCTTTTTTGTTTGCTGCAATTTTTAAGATGGTCATTAACACAGTATGCATATTTTTTTATTCAGCTACAAGAGCAAAATTTATATATTTCATGAAGACTTTTTAGTGAAAACTCGCATAACAATTACCATAGCTATGAATGACATAACTATAGCACAAACACCTACAATGTACAGACAATCACACCACGAACGATATGCACGCTCTTCTAGTCGTTTGCTTTCTCTTAATAAGCTCCCCTTATGAGTAGTTGTAGCTTGTTGCAGTCGAGATAATGTCTGAAATGCAAAATACTCAAAACTTCCAAAAAAATATATCGAAAAGAAGTTGTTTGAAACTGTTTATTCACATAAGTTCCATTTTTTCAACTAATTTCCATATCGAAAACTCCCATAGTTCTCATGCGAATAAAAGGCACTTCATGTGAACGACTACCATAAAATCATTACATCATTCTGAAACTTACCACTTTTCATCAAAAACCTACATTATTACACAAAAACTCCTCATTCCATTCTGTCAAATATATTTGTAAAACAAAATTCCAAAAAATAAACCGCATTATCTTCTCTGATGACTGCATTAGCTGCTGAATATGTCTGTTTCATTAAGCGTGCCATATCAAACAATTCGTCCATCAAATTCTCCTGCTTTTCAGTTTCACGCAGAGAAATTCGTTCCGTATCCAAATCGAGATCAACAGATGATGACCTTAACAATTAATTACCGAAGTAATAAAGTTATATTACAAAAAAAAACGCAAGAGGAATGAATGAGTTTCAGCACGAAACATAACAAAATTTATGGCATATTTAAACCTTTCCGGTCCTCCAAGTAACTGCAAGCGCAAATCAGCCTGATGCGCGGCCTTCTTTTTAGCTTTCATAAAAGCATTATCTTCATTCGAATCTTTGGCAGCTATTTCAAAATCTGTTGCTGAATCTCGTTCATCGTGAACCGTAAGAGATTTCTAAAATTTATTTGAAACTTTTGCGGGTTGAAAATGCCTCAAGAATCTTATAGACTATTAAATAAAAAAACACCTACTTTTTGTTCTGTCTCAATCTGAAGACGCAGTGCTTGCAAATCTCGTCCATAATGCTTTAAAACATCCCTATCAATATTCCTGAAATTTTTGAGGATAATACTGACCGTCAAAACTTACACGATTACTGATTTTACTTTTCCTTTTATACTTTACGTTTCGCAAAGGTAGCTAGACGTATTTGATAACTTATATAGTGATGATGCACTTATATTTTGTTCAAACACAAAGAAACTAGAACGTTTACCTGTTTCTTTGTAATCGATCGTATAATTCTTCCAGTTCTTCCAAAGCTGTATGAAGTTTAAATATGTTAGAAGAAATATCTTCCGCACGAAGTCTCTCACTACGGTCCAACAACTGCTGGAAGTTGACTTCATCTGCTGTAATGGTTCCCATCACGATTGCTCAAAATAATCAGAATTAAGTTCGCATAGAAAATTTTCTAATAAGACAGAAATGACTCGTTATATCACTCTATATCCAAGCTGTCATGGCACTGAAACCACTGTTTGAGTTATAGGCAACTAAATATGATTTAAAAATGTCCAGAACGGTCATCACCACATCACTTTCCATTCAATTTCTATCCCAGTAGTGCGTATCCTGGATAAAAGGGTTTGCAGAAGACATGAAGGAATACTTGCTTAGAGTGACTGTGAACAAAAAACTACTTAGAGTACACTAAATTACAAGGGAAATACAAAGCATTAAAGTTATAACTCTGCAAATGAAATGACGAATTCTTTTAAAACGTAAGTACAAGAAGTAACAACAGTTTATTGCAATTAATAATTATAACATAGTCCAGAACATCACATTACACATAACGTAATATAACAGCAAAAGGCAGTTATACCTCAATTGTGTGGAAAGATTCTAAGACATATGACACCAAGACTTACATTTCTTATAGATTTTAGAGAATTCTAAAGAATTTTGCTATGCAGCGATATCAAAAGAAAGCAGAAATTCTTATTCTTGTAAATTCAAAACATATCTCAGTCCGAAGGATGTGCTAAATGAATAATAATTTGCCCGCCTTTCCCAATATCCGCATATTTTACGACACAAAAAAAGTTGTCATAAAAACTTAACACAGAATGTCACCATGTTTCTTCTGCTTAAATTCGATATAATATCCAAATTGAGGTTTATGCCGACTTAACAAGCTAAAAAATATGTGTCAAATCCGTAAAACTATGGATCTCACCATAATGTGGAATCCTACTTTTATTACTTAAAAATTAAACAAGCTGCTGCGCTTCTTGTTCTTTTTCCCTTTCTTCATGTTCTTTAATCAGTTGTGAGACCTCAGCACTAGTCAGATTCTCTACCATTGTCTTATCATTACGTCGTGTAAGTGTTGCCATTTCAACTGAAAAATTATTACAATAAAAGACATTAATATGTCGAATGTTCAAGTAAGAAAGTGATATTGAATACTTGAGCAGCCACACATAAACAAAATCTTGACACAGATAGAAATATATAACGGACTGCACATCAGTAGAGCATGTATAACAGTAGAAAAGTGATTGCAAATTGGATAGCAAGTAAAAAAACCCGTACAACAAGTGTGCTATCCTCATTTTAGGTTAATGTCATCTCATTAATTTACCGTTAGCATCGAAAAAGTAATGAGTAGTAGAAATTAAAAAACTTCTAGATATTTCTAAACTATCGAATTAAAGAGTTCTATAAATAAGAAAAAAATTTTACTTTTTTCCGCCGATAATTTTACGTCTAAAGTTTTCGATAAGACCTTCATAGCTAGTTTCTTAGCTTCAATAAGATCCGGTGATTTGTACTCTTGCTTCAGTAACGATACAGCAGCCTGGAAAATGATCAGCTATAGAGCAAGCAAACATAATCAAAACTTTTATATGTGCCAGTGGCAGTTTGGTGCTCCCAGATTTCCCGGAATTTTGGTAACATCCAAGGTCAGCGATGACATTAATTTGCCATCTATTTATATATCTATTCAAAGTTTGAACAATATGAAGTGCGTGACAACAGGAGGACATTAGAGTATCAAAGTACCACTGAAATCTTTATCAAGAAAAATTATTAAAGCGGAAGAAATGATGGACCTAAATAAGCAAAACAACAAATGTACTATAAGCACCTGATGATTATTTCCTATGCACGTTGCTTTCCAACCAGTATAATTGCCACTCGGATCAGACTGATAAAGTTGATAACCAAAATGTTGGTCCCACCCCATATACAGCAATGAAACACCAAACGGTCGCTTTCCTGTAGAAATCATTGGTTAGACATTTGAAAATTTCATGTTTATACAAAGTGAGAACAGGCAATTCCAAGTTTTTGTATACTCAATTGGAACATGATGATATTGCTGAAATTCTATAATCTTGCTGATTACACTTATTAAACTCGCAATACCTGCAAATGGTAAAACGATGCCCATAACTTCTACTGAAGAAAACCACATCACCATTTTATGATTATCCCCACAAAGAATAGATAAAAATATGACTTAAACCTACCACCAACTTGTGTGTAGCGCTGCTTCTCGTTACAAAGCATCTGCACCAACTGCTCAACTGGAATATGTTCACCATAACTATACTTGTAGTCTGCTGCCCAAAATCTTAGACGATTGATCAAAATGTTAGCATCTGCCGTAATCCCCGCAACAGTACAAGCAATATTATCCGACAACCGATAAATTTTTTCAGTTAAAACCTGAAATTTAGCATATAAATGCAAATGATTTATCTAAATCTAGACTAATAGCAACTGTAGATTGTCTAATCGTTTGATGCAGATCTAGCAACTATTACACAAAAGAGTACATGCATTTTCTTTAAACAAAATATAAGACTTTTGGAACTGTTTTTTACCTTTCATCAACTATCCAATCTTTCAGGACTTTTTTCATTTTTCATTAAGTTCACTTAGTGATTAGCTAAGTAATTACAAAGAAATGTAACTACTCTTTCGTGTGAACAAATCAAAAATGCATACTTCATCGTCAAGCAATTTATGTACGTTTCGTTTCTCGGCAGCAATAAGGATACCATCGGAGGCTAAAATACCAAGACAGGTACCCGCATGAGATATAGCCTCCATTGCATACTCCACCTGATAAAGGCGACCTTCTGGTGAGAAAATTGTCGTTCGAGTATCATAGCGTCGAGCCTAAAGTTTGAGTTACGTTAATCTTTTGAAAAAAAGATGCTGTAGTTAAGAAATTGAAAACTTTCTCCCTCTTTGTTTGTTATTACTTTTTCATATTTTCCTCTTTCTTTTGTCTATTTGAAAGATTATATGCATGATCAATTCAATGGTAAGTATAAAAGGTTTATGAAGACTTAAGCTCATGCATTATTTCTCGAAATTTTTAATTGAACAAAAACTTGCCATAACTTCGAGATGTTGTCGTTGATTCGCAAACGATGATTCTACCTTAAATTAAACGAACAGTTAACGATCATAAAACCACAGCTATAAGTATCTCATCGCAATGATTGAAGACAACGACATCTTGCATTACCAGGTTAAAACACTAAAAATAATATGCAGCACTCTCTCCTCACTATCCCATCTCACCTCCACCCCGTCTCCCCGGTGCAACAACCACATTCAACATGTCCCGAAGCGTAATGTCACAATGGCTTTGACACGGACTTTGTGCAAAATTCGCTTCCACCACTCAAACGGCAGTGTGTCGTGAGTCTGTTCGAGATCAGGAGAGGAAAAAGTAAACTCGGGTTGATAGGGTAAATCAGGGCTGATAATTATTTCGGTTAGTGAGGTTTGTGCAAGACTGTTGGTAGGAACGAAAGCTGCTTCTTCCGTGAAAATAGGTATATTCAAGCTTCTTTATAGCTTTAAAAAGAAAAAGCAATATTAGCATGTATTTGCAGTAATAATACAAATTAATTCAAAAATATGGAAACTAATTTATTTCTATGTCAAATGCTTAAGGTATAATTGTCGAAGGACTCTGTCGTAGCCCGTAAATACATCAATATCCATAGCATACAGAGAAATATCAGTATATACAACAGCTCTTGGTGGTTCACCTCGTCGTAGTTCCTTACATTCCGTTCCGTGGGACAGCACAGCAAGCAGTGACCACTGACCACTTGCTCCGAGTACGGCTAAACCTCCTCCACTATCACCCTGAAGACTGAGACAATATAGGCATTTAAAATCAATTACAATTTCTCTAGCTTGAATAGGAAAGAGTGAAAAATCAATAATATAACATCACATTCAACTGGAATGTCCAATAATTTCAAGTGTAACTTGATAATTTGCATAATTGAATCGAACAGATTAGTCTGTAACTGTCACAGTTTTTCATTTATACAGTTTCTAAAAGTGCCTAGCAGTTGTTGTCATGTCCAAGTAAGGTGTGAAGGAGAGAGAAAACTTTTGCAAATGGGTCGCAGCAGTTCAAATCAAAATAAACGTCAAACTACTATTGCTCCTAAAAGACGTTGTCTAACAAGACGAAAAAATTTGCTCGATCATACGAAATACTGTGAAGGAGGAAACTTTGATGAGACGATCCATCGAAGTAAAAAATCTAAGGCGGTAAATGATACGATCAGCTTCACGTGTTGCTTCAAGGAAGAAAATATCGAAAACGAACACGTGCGTTTTAGTTTGAAGCTAGAATTTTAAACTTTCTTCAACAGTATTATCCATTGTTAAGAAATGCTCAACACTAAATGATATCAGATGATCACAATCATTCATTACAATAATTATAAGTTACAGGCATGTAGTAAAGAGGAATGTATGATTGGAGATCAAGAATATATGATAGAACATATACAAATTTTGTTGGATTCTCATCCGAAATGCAATTTTATCCGGCAAATATTGCAGAGATTCTGTGATGATGGGACGGTACATTAAAGAAAATTTATAGATAAGAGGAATGATAGGGTTATGATAATTTTAATAAGAGATAACATTAGTTAGTTATGCGCACAGTTCTTTTTGCCGATAAAAACTTGTCTAAAAAATGACAGTTACAGTTAACTGCGGAAACAATAGCACATCTTATCGATAGATCGATTCAGAAGCAAAATGAGATTCAAAAACAAATTAACTGTCTAAAAAGCAATCAGATTAAAAAATCAAGCGCTAAAGGTGAACAATACCAAGGTAGTGAATTTCTTCATTTCAAATTTATTTCAGCAATTATAATAAATTGAAGACTGACAAACTCATAAACAAATTGATTAACAGTGGAAAGCTTTCAAAACTTTCACAGAAAAGTAAAAATTATCTTAGGCAAAAGAAAATTTAAAGCCCTAGAAATTTCTAATGCCTAAAATATAGAATTTTGGGTGCAAAATGATTTTAATGCATCCATACCGTAAATAAATGTAATAATTGCAATTTGAAAATATTGAAAATTTAAAAGAGTAGGAAGATTGATTAACCCGACATGTAGTCGCTTTACTACTTTCCACTGCACACATCGCATCATCTGTTTTTGATATTTGCAAACATTTCAATCGATTCATTGTCTTTGGAAAATTGACTAATTGTAAATTATTCGCTGATTTTTCACCATCAAAAGTTACTAAAAAATTTTAAATAATTACAGTATTTGTTACTGTTAGGTTTAAAATTTGAACAATTGAAGAACTTACGAATGGAGCCCCAACCATAACCAGTTAATCGTATTTGATCTTCTTTTCTGATAATATTTCGATGCCCCAAGCAAATATAATTAGTTAACGGCTCGTTAATTATTTCATCCAATTCTAGCAATGCAAAATCTGCCATCCTGCATTTCTCATTAAAAAATCGTCCATATTGTGCTCTAAAATATATGGCGTGGATATCAGTGATAATATAGTGAGTGATAGCAGATGTGAAACATCGATCAACTTCTTTAAGCTCGGTATAATAGAGTGTAATACTAATGTTCTAATGTGACGAACAAACAACAGGTATTTGTTATTATTATTACTATTATTATTATTATTATTAAGAATTATGACAAAAGTTTATTTTGAAGTTTTCAGCATGTCATCATGCAGCAAATTTCACAAAAGCCCAAGATTCCGTTTGATTTATTGATTGATCAGAATTTTTGAAATGAAGAATCTTTCACTTACAATAGCATAGAAAGAAGCAATTATAAAACCAATAAGATAAATTTTAACCGATAAAATTGCTGTAATATTCATCACTTTTAAATTTTAGTTAAAAACTACGAAAGAAGAAATTAGTACTTAACCTAATGATTCCTCTTATTTTCATTTCTGGCGCATCGTTACATAAATTTTCATCACGCTGTTGTATACAGTTACTACCATATAAAATATTATACTTTTTAAGAGCTTCTTCTTGATGATATCCAAAAGATACGCTGGAAATTATAGGAGATTATGTTCATAATTGAATTGTGTTAGTTAATTCTTAAATAAAATTGAATTATCCGTCGTGCACATGAGAGGCCAAACGTATAACTTGTGTAATAACGTTAGTTCGAAGCTTTATGAACAACAACATTAACAGAAGCTTTTTTCTCTCTCTCTAGCATATTCTATTTCAAGCTATAATTCTAATTTTGAAGGATGAACTCACTGCTACTACCTGCTATACTTAAAACTCAGCTTATGAGTGAGGTGTGTAATTTACATTATCGATTGAAAGCTTTCAGTAATGTTGTTTCATTTAAAACCTATTCGTGGATGACCCTATAGGGCTCTTCGGGAACATTTAAAATGATAAGTAGTAACATTCTGAGAATGTTTGTTATCATTCTCATGAAAGCATTGAATTAAAAAAAAGAAATGACGAACTTGCATGGTTTCGTGATGAAAAACTTCTTAAAGCAATGTGCAGCTGTGATAACATGCTTTCGTGATATCAATGTTCCCGTACACAAGTACACTGTAACATGAACAAACTTTACTTTCAACGATAATGCATTCTGGAAATTTTCAAAAATTCAATATTTTAGTATAACTTTGAAGTGATCTAATGAAAATGTGTTAGTGCAGTAAGCAGGAGATGATAAGAAGTGATAAAATTGTGCCATCGACGGATCAATCAGTAGTTTACTGTTGGTGCAAATTCATGCAAAAAGTCCAATATCGTTGTTTCACTCAATTTATACTTTAGTTAGTGAAAATTTCAACCACTTAACTCAATGCTATGAATCTCTCTTGTTTTCCTCTTCCTTCTTTAACTTACTTTTGACAATAGAAAAAATTGAATAAAAAAAAAAGATGTGCGTCTACTCAAAATAAGCGAAAGCACAGACCTCGACCATAAAACAGTGCTACAGCCCATGGCATCTCTCCTGGTGCGGCATTTTCTCCGCCCATTATTTTAAATTGAGTTTTTACGGTTATATTGGTGGTGATGCCACATTCTTCCGGATCTGTAATCATTCATCAATTTTTCTAGACAAAATTGAATGATGTTTAATGCTTAAATTTCTCGAATAAGCCTTTTTCTTTTGAGCCTATCAGACTACAGTTCTATACGATCATGAAATTTTAATTAAAAATCGAAATATTATTTACTGGATGATCTAATTTTATTGAAAGAAGAAGGAAATGAATAGATCAAACCGTAATATTTGTCCGATGGGTTGAATATATTGTTGAGAACTGAAATAGAATTAAAATTCAATCCTATTTTTTTTTCTTCTCCTGCACTTTAAGTCATAGATGGAATAATATCTGAGTAGGACATGAATTAAACTTATCCAATGTGTTCTTCTCAATGTAGTATAGTAGTAGCAATGATAGTATGAACTAACATTGGAAACTTACAATCCCATCAAGTAATAAAATCATCATCACACATCTCTCAACCATCTTCCTCCTTCTCCTTCATCTATCTTCCCAGCTCTTCTGTTTCGTTACTCTGAAGAAACAGCCCTTACCCAATTTATATTTTTTTTACATTTAAAACGCAAAATTTTTGCATAATTTCAAGTAAATATAAATTTTTCATGTCAGCTCAATCATTCACCAATACATTAGGCATTCATAGTAGTACGATGAAAAACTCCACCTGAAATTGACTAAACCAATCTATCACTTCAAACATACTAAATAGATTATTTGCAAGAGATAACTCGCCTACTTCCTTTCATAATTATGCAAACATTCCTGATGCTTTCTGTTTATTTCAAAATTTCCGTCCTAAATCAAACGTCCCGACGATGTTTTACGTGAAAAACACATCCAGAGGAAATGCTAAATACGAAATTATCGCTTGCTTTCAAAAATTTCAATAATTTAATGTGTTAGGATAAAGAAACCTGTCTTTGAACAAAACCTATTGATCCCAAAGTGAATTAATCATTCCACCAAAACTCACAGATTAAAATTTCATTTAAGCATTAAATGACTCTAAGATTCTTAACATTTATCCTAAGGCCATTTAAATAGTATTGTGGACAACTCAAATTTTAAATTCAACGCTCGTATAGTTCAGATCTAAATATATAAAAATGTTTAGAGAATAACTTTATTCATAGATGGAACAGCGAATTAGCACAGTGATTTCCAAAATCTCAAATTATACAATCTTTTAAATAATAAAATTGTACAAATAGACGGCAAAATACACAAAACCTATTTAAATCAAAAAAAAGAAATAGGATGAGATTTCATCCACAAAATAAGAAATAGTAACAGCACAAAAAAAACGCCTCAAAAAAGCAAAAGTAAATGTATTTGTCATAAAATGCAAGAAAACATTGGATTCTATAAATATTGAAAATTAACGTTGAATGATTTAGAAACGTACAAAAAAGTAAATTGAAACTTCTTTTTAGATACATTTCTCGGAAATTCGACAACGGTTGAGCGATGAAGTCAAAGTTCATAACATGCAAAAATGAACAGATTATCACTCACGAATTATCACTCAAAAATGAACAGATTATCATTGTAGTGTTCCAGTTTACTGCAATCAAATTGGAACACTGCATCAATCTAATTAAGATTTCATCAGTTACCTCCATACACACTTCTAAATAATTGTTCTACCGATGAACGACAAAAACGTAATTGACAACAAATAATTTTTATACAAAAAAAAAGTTAAATTAAACCACCATCTGGTGTTATATGCAAATCTGGTATTTTTAGAAACTGATGAAGCTTAAGGAGATGATGAAGTATTGAATTTAAAACGAAAACACTGTCATACAAAACATTAACGAGATTAAAAAAAAATCCCACTCAGTACGATTGGGTAATTGCGAAAGACTGACCAGAATGACTAGATTCATTTTCAACATTTTTGTTAATATTACAAAATACATTTAAAATAAGACGATTGAATACTTATAATAAGTCATAGACCCATAGAAAATCACAGATTACACAACGCAGTACCGCTTTTCACCGCATGCTAGAAGCGTACTTCAGTTTATTTTTCCAGTAATCTCATTTATAATCGGAGGAAGAGAAAGCATTCAATCACAGAAAAAATAAACATCAAGAAAGGAAATCAACCACTGGAAAAGTAAACAAGATACACCACTAGGAATTTCGTTTGTGAATTTTGTCATTAGTGAATTCTTTAGCAATAAATCGATTTTATATTTTATTTTTATTCGAACTTGGTAATTTAATGTCATCTTACCAAGAAGAACTGAGACATGACTGCAGTTGAAAAAATAAGACTTTACACTAAGATGATTTAGAACGTTTGGTCTTCCAAGCATCACGAATATTTTGACAATGATACAGTCAAGAAACGGGAACATTAACCTGTTTAGACTACCCATATAGAGAATCAAACATATGAAGTACAGTTCCATAAGAATGCACAAAAGCCTGTCCCTGCCTTATGACTTGAACGAACTTCGACCATTGACGAAGAGAAAGGAATTATAAAAGTGGATTTCCTTAAGAAAGAAACCCCCCTTTACTATGATTTCAATTTTGGTAGGATTAAGATGTTCAAGAAGTTTCCAATTAAATAACTTTCATCATGAAATAAAATATTATTTTGCCTCTATTGAGAATAATCTCTAATTCCTCCTTTACAGAGTTTTGTTGATTATTCAACAAAGTTGATAGATATGCATATATGTAATTGGTCAGCAGCTATCCCCCCAACTTTCATTATCTTCGTGAAAAAAAGGAATAAATCGATAACATATAAATAAGTGCTTATTGCGAATCAAATTTTTGTCTATTAAAACCACAGATTTGGTTCAATTTCTGTCCAGAAATACATATTGTGTCTTTCAGTTAGTTTAATAAATGAAAATCAGATGAGGAAATTATTGAGAAGTATTCATAAAGAAAGCACAAATTTTTAAGTACCACCAGAAAGATTTACAGAGAAATAGAAATTACTCATCACCAACTACTGTACATTTGATGATCATGTGAAGAATTCATTTGATTCTGTTGCTGTTCACTGTGCAGCTGTTTTTGCCGTTGTTGCTGCTGTTGCTGCTGCTGCTGCTGTAATAAAAACTGCTGTTGATAATTGTACGCTGACTGATGGACCATTAGCTGCTGCTGCCGAGCAGGTGATTGTGGTAAAACTGAAAAAGCTGAGGAAGAACTTGCTGAAGATACAGAACGTTGCGGATACGCAACCTTTTGTGATGAAAGCACAGTGTTATAAACTCGCGAAGCATTATGAGGAATATTGCATGTTGGAAGAGTAGTCTTTTGGACAGTAGTCGTAGTGCTGCAGGTAGATGAAGGATAACTATATGGATGTTGTATGAGACCGTGCTGATGTCGACGCATTTGTTCTTGAACAGGCTGTTGAGAACCTTGAGAAGCATGATATACTGTTGATGTTTGCTGGGAATGAAGGTTCTTGCACGAGGTTTGACGTTGTTGAACCGAATAAGAAGAAAAATTCATCTCTGACGCAGTAAAAGTGTCACTGGCGTAAGTAGACGCTGGATGATTTGACGAAGTGGAATGTAAAGTTGGTGATTTATGGTTGTTAGATATAGGAGAAATAGGGAGCTGCTTGACATTCCAGGAGGATTGCTGCTGTGTACGGGATGATTTATAATTGCTGTTGGCCTGAGAATCTCGACTTGTTACGGATTTAATTTCTTGCATGGCTTGTTCGAGAGATGAAGACTGCCGTTGCGAAGGATTTGAATAGTGGTATGTTTCCAAGAATCTGTTTCTGAAACAACCATTTTTTAATAACTTTGTGAATAAAACTTCATTTAGATTTCAATTTCAAACTTTTTTGAGGTCAAAACAACTTACGAAGAAATGTTAGAAGTGACAGCACATGCTGATGCACCTGGAAGCTTCTGAGAACTCACTGTCACTGGTGATGCCTGTTTGTATGAAGATGAAGAAACGAAATGCACAACGTTTGTTTGCCGGCTGTTTTGTGAATGGGCAATTCGTGATACTAAAGATGGATGAACTGGCTGTACATTGCTCGCCGTAGCAGGATCCTGAGGTGAGCTTTGTTCAGACAGACCATTATTGCAGGATTCCGCTTTCTGGAACTAATCACTTATAAAATTGAAAAATGACGAAACAAATATTTAAAAACAAATTCACAACAAAAAGATTCTAACTGCTGATTTGCACAAGTTTCACATTATATATTAGTACCCGCTCGACTAACTGTTCTGCTAAATGATTATAATGATACTTTCCAACTTGGATGTAATCAAAGCAAACCATAACGTAAAATTCGGTCTAGGATCTCAAACTGAATTCCCTGTCAAAAGATAGTCGACTCTGACAGAAACAAATCTCAAGAAAAAATTTTAAAGATAGCTGTCAATTCAAAAACTATCAATTGAGAAAAGCACCTTTACTACATGTTGTTCTGTTTCAGTACTACTACATGCCTGTTCACTCTCTGAATTGCACATTTGACTTCCACTCTTTTGATCTACATTCACCTAAAACATAAGACTGGTAAAAGTGCAGCAATTCATTGCCGCTTGTGGAGCAGAATCTATTCATCTATTCAAGTAATGATAGCAAAACTCATAAAGTTCGGATTTGACGAACAACTATCT
Organism: Litomosoides brasiliensis; assembly: GCA_013365375.1. NCBI lineage: Eukaryota > Metazoa > Nematoda > Chromadorea > Rhabditida > Onchocercidae > Litomosoides > Litomosoides brasiliensis. The sequence continues at coordinate 226,946 of JABVXW010000040.1, read as the reverse complement.
GTAAATTAACACACGTCTTCTTCGGTATTCGTATCAACTTCAGTATCAGCGCCTAATTCCACTTCCTCAATTTCTTGCAAATCAGAACCCTGTAACTGATGTAAGAGTAAGAACGGAGAACATAAAATACATACCTTTTTAAAATATGATTACGATCAAGCTAAGAAGTATGGACATGATATCCCGTAATATGAAGCAGAAATTTGAAGTGAATACATGAAAGATGATCTATTTAAGGCAGGAAAGAAAACTGCCTACAGAACGCTGTTATATCACGTAAACGATGTCATACCACAATCCCTAATAACATCGACTGCTGTTTAATGAAAAATGAGGATTCGCAACAGAAATGTTAAATAAATTTCGTTTTCATCCATTTTTCTGCATCTATGATGACGGGTGGAAAAACTGGAAGAAAATGAATAAAACACAGGATCTTTAAATTTCAAGCTACTAAACTAATCTTTTTGATACTACGATATATTTTTATTTCATTTTTCCCAGCGTATGTTTGGATGACAAATATTTGTTCTACCGTGAAAAATTTAAGTTTGGAAAAGTACCTTAGGTTGCACAGCAAAGTCCGCTGACTCAAGAGCACCCAATATTTCGTCTTCGTCCCGACTTCCTTCCAATCTGTCAGCTGCCTAGAAAATGTAATAAAATTAAAATGAAGCCGTATCTTACAGCAAAGTTTTCTTGAAAAATAAAATTTTCTTCTACTTGCCTCTCGTTCCCATTTCTTGATAACTTCACCTCGCTTCCTGCTTTCAGCTACTTCATGTTCTTTCTGTTCCTGAAAATAAAATTCTACGGAACAAAAAAAAATTGATATGAAAATCATATGTATATGAAAGTCTTTTATTATAAAATTTGGGTGAAAAATATTAATCGGAATATGCAATCCGTGCTGTTTACTATCCTACAGCCAAATTCATCAACAAAAAATTATTTTTCGTTGTGTTACGGATTTAAAAATGTGGTGCATACCTGTGATTTCTGCCCAACCTTCTCACGCTCTTTGAGTGTTTTCTGAAACCAGAACTTGAAAATCAGTTGGAACATACACTTCTATCCCATAGAAACAAAACTTTCTAACTATTCGTCTTAAAACCTCGATCCAAAAAATTGGTATCTTAAAAGAGTCAACAGTCAAAAGCTTCAAATAAGTTAAAACTAAAACTTCAAAAAACGACACTACCTCAGTTACTACTTTTTCACCCAGCAATTTTTCTCGTTCCTTATTCGCTCGAACTAACATGACCTTCTGTCCAGAAGTTAATTTGGGCGTGAGAATTACGGATGGATGACTTGAGCCAGCCTGAAAGTAACCCTACTATCAATGGCTAAAATATAAGAATTATTAATCAAATCAAAAATCTCATCTCTCTTAAATCAAGACTAAAAAACATCTAAAAATGAAGGAACTAGGACCAGGTTATGCAGTTTCACAGCAACTTACATCTCTCAGGTCCAGCAGGTCCCGAGAGCTAATTTATCACCAAGATGGTATTTTTTTTCCTTCGCTAATCTTTTGTCAATATTTTGTATGCCATTTGCATTTGCATCTTATTTTTCAGCTACTACTTCGTTTAGTAATCCCTACGCTTTCATTATAATCATAAAAATGACTGAGTAAAATGAGGTTAAGCGCTCTGAATTTTAAAACCAATATCGGAAAGGTTACTTTACTTCACTGTCATTAAACTCCTCCGATCATTACGTACTTCATACAGAAATGCCCAACAAGAATGAACCATTTTACTAGCAACTCAACCCACCAGAATTTCAACTTCTACTCCATTGTTATACTTCACAGAATGGTTTTCCTTTTTATCGAGAGTATTCGATGAACGGAAATCCACAATACTAGTTGCATTTGAGGTGTTTTTACCAAGAGAAATTTTGGTGGATAGCACGTCACTCCTCGAAGTTTTTAGCACTCTCGAGCCTACTTGAGATATTCCACTAAAAAATTAAGTTTTTTGATTAATTGCGCAGTAATTTTAATCCAGTGTGATCCGGATTTGCCCAATTTAATCGATATGGCTAACTTTAGTTTCTTATAAACTCTGTCATGTCACTACAGTTAGCATGGAAAAATGGTAAATAACCAATATCACCCATATTATCGTTAAAATAAATAAATTTAGACGGCGAAACTACCACACGCCCTACCAGTATATGTCTGATGTCATACAGTTCATCTGAACTAAGCGTGGAATAAACAACAATTGATTTGAAAGCATGAAATTTATTTCTTATTTTTATCTAGATATTACGAATTTTTTTGTAACTTGAAAATAGAATCACGAATTCAGTTCGGACCCTGTAAGTTATTGAAAATTTTAAATTTAAGAAAGCTTTCGGAATAAATAACTAACGGCTCTATTTTAGAAGTATCACTTAATTCAATGAACGCTTTCATCTCAGGAATAAGAACCAGTTGCCGTCTTTCCGGACACAGTCGCAATAACTCCAAAACCAAATCTCTGCAAGAATGAAAATAATTTTGTTTACTGTGCTTTCCCAGTCAGTAGCGATGACCAATTGGAACTCAAATTTAGCTTATCCTTCAAGAGTGCCAATACTGTGGATCTGTATTAAAAGTATTACCGATGAATAAGTTCACTTCCTAATTTTTACAAATTACTCTTATTTCACATTTCTTATACATGTGTAAGAAGAATAAAGTCTATCAGAATGCCGAAATAACATTGTGGACTACCTAAATTTAACATTGTCCTTGAAAAGCGGTCTAACAGTGTAATATAAATACTGCACAACTGTCGTATTAACAACATGGTTCGAATCGCCATGTTGCTCTAGGCTAGTAAACAGCAAAGTTACTTGCTTTTTCAATGCAGCTCTGAAAAGAATATTAACATTTTACAAAGGTTAGTAAATATTTTAATTTGACATAAAAGGAAATACACAATTTAACGATGTCTGAAATTAAAGCATCAAATATGGAAATACAACATTCGAATTTTACGTGATATTTACGATGTTAATAGAATTCCAACTATATACACTAGAAATAAATGTAGTATTGGGTTAAAAAGAAAGTACCTCAATGTATCAGTCCAAATGAACCGTTTCGGTGGCGCAATTTTACCTTCTTTTTCAACCCTAAATAATACTTTCATAATTTTCTTCCCGATTCATCAATCTTAAAAATATAAAAACTTTTCACAAGTCCACATTTTCATATTTTTAACCATAAGTTAGAAACGGCTTATTTAAAGTCACCTAAATATTTCAATATAAGTTTCAGATTTACCTCGCTCTTTCCTTTACATGTTCGTTTTCCGTATAAACAAGAGCCTTTTCCACTTCTGAAATTAAACTAATTAAATTTTGTAGATCTCACTGTTCTCGCAAATTAGAACCTGAAATTAATTAACTCGGAATGACCTGAAATTATATCTGATTAATTAACTGATATGTCGTTACCTGAAACAACTTCAGCTAACGCATTGTTAATTTCTTTCAATGCACGTGAAGCTTTCTCATTTGCCAGCTGTTTCAGTCCCTAAAATATAAGAGACATGAAACATGGAACATAACATAAAATCGTCATCAAATTATGAGCAGTGATGGCCGAGAATTAAGATTATCCCAAATACGCAATTATGAATATTGCAATTATAAGGGAAGGAATGTGCACTTTGTATACAATTTTTTAAGGCCTTACTTTTACTGGGCTTGAATTAGAACTGTTAATTGAAAGTGCTCGATTTGGTTTTGGTTGGGATTTCGGCGGTTGAGGATCGCTTTTAGTAGTAGATTTTGGTGATGCGGAATTTTTCATAGAGCTACTTGGTGTTATCGTACTCATCCTAGAAATTGGTTCATATATAAATCATGAATAAAAAAATTGAGCTCACCTTGTCATTCACTTCGTCACATTTTTTAATAATCTCGATGCCAACTGTCAAATGCATTCTCAGCAAACCTATTCCAACCTTACGTGAAAATACAAAAAAGCTATATTACTACATATTGCTAGTGTAAATTACTTGTCCAATGGCATAGCTTAATGAAGCATTTAGTAAAAATCTATGAAAATGAAGCAACAGTGAGATCTGACACAATCAGTTTTTTAAGTCTTCTGAAATTGCATTAAATCATTGTATAACATGAACCAAAAATTTTATATTTAACAGTAGTCAAATGCAAATTAGGGAGACTTTCGGTATGTTACTAATGTTAAGCTTCAGTCTTTCCATGAGTAAGTTTATTTTGGAAGAACTTTAGTCATATAAATGAAGATTCGATTTTCAAAATTAAAAGCCCAATCTGATTAAACGAAAGTTTTAATGGAACAAATAATAAATCGTAAATTACAAGACTCACTTTGCAAGATTACTGAGAGTCAAATGATACTGGGACAAGAGCTCCGATTGCTGTTTACTGCTTAGAAGGTTAGCATTCATTTGAGTCGTAAAACTATCAGCAATACGTTGTTGTTGACGGATGGAATCACCACGAGTTTGTCCCATCATTGTTGCAAAAACAGATAACAACTGGGTGTTATTCAATGCATTAGTGACAGTCGTTGCAAGCGGTGATTTCGACTGACTAGAAGCCTATAAAAAAATGATAAAGTCTCTTTCTTGATAACTCTTGGCAATCAATTCAATTCAAAGTTCGAATCATTAAAAACTTCAGATAAAAACATCAATTAAGATCTTATGTCATAAAAATAGGCTAATAAAGATCTATTAACACATTTGCTGCTGAAGAGAACAAATAAATAAATGAATACAGACAAGAAATTTCCTGACAAAAGAACTCACTGCTTTTGAAGAGGTCGAAGAATCCCAACATTTGGTTACAGATATGGATGGAAGGGTAGCATCTGATGTGGTTACCATCTTTTCTGTGCCTTCTTTTGTTGCTGTATGTTTGGTACCTGATGATCTAGCAGCATCGCTGCTTGTCGTATTCTTAACCCCAATAAGTTGTTCCTTCTTTTCCGTCATCAGTGTATCAGGAGGAGATTTCGGTAACGAGTCGTAAATAACAGGCGACGAAGAAATTGCAACAACGGAAGATGAATCGTTTAAATTATGAAGTTTTTCATCGTTTATAGAGTTCAGTGCTTCTTTCGTCTCATTAATTAGTTCATTTGTATTAATAACCGAATCTGAGGTAGCACTCAGCTGAAAATATCAAATATTAATCAAAGCAAAGTTACTTCGCACTCTAAAAATAAAATATTATATAATTTGAAAGAGAACATTTTATAAGAAATGTTCTACCCAGAACCTAACAGTTATATACAGCAGAAAAATCTTGTATATTGTGGAACAATTAAGTGAGAAACAAGTCTCCGCACCTACATTTATGTATACCTCATCAGGCAATAGGGTACGGTCACGAATCTACTAGTTATTATCAGTAACTCCAAGTTTATTCCAACTAACTTCATGACGATCTCGATAAGCTTTCATACGAATATATAGCGAATTTCGCTGCACACAGACCCAGTTGGCTAGCAAATCAAAAATTCGTGTTTTTTGTTGATGATTAAAACACTCCAATGTGCATTGCTCTTCAATTCTGCAAATCAACGCATTATTCATGTGTAAAAATATTAATTACTAACAAAAATGTTATTAACTCACAGTAAACATAGACCAACAAAATGAGTGAAGATTTTTAACGATGAGAGAAATTTTACTTATAAACTGCATCCTCGTTATTCACCATTTGCGGTAAATACACAAATTAGGAAACCTAATCTGATTGACATTATTTTCTTGCCTTATCCATAATAAAGTTTGCGTTTAATACTTTCGACAGTTATTTAAAAGCATTACTATACATCAAAGGATATTCACTTCAATTTAATGGATCCAAACCTTATACAAAGAGCAACCAAACTCGGTGGAAGGCGAATTTTTTTATTAGGTGCACCATATTGCCTTGTTCTTTCTTGATAGGTGTCGATCATTGCTCGTAGTCCATCCGACATTACTGGCATTTGCTTGCGCTGAGATAGTAAAATGTAAAAGTAGTAAAACAAAAATTGAAAAAAAAGAGTAACAATAACTGAGCTTGCCACTGAGAAGTTCCGATGAACGAAATACTTCCAATTACCAAGGTCTAAAGTATAATTAAGGTGTGATAAAGTAACACTTTAGAGTTATTAGTCTTATTAATCTAACCTGTATTGTTGAACCAGGAGGTCGCCCAGGTGAGCGTTTTGGAGTAGCTACAGCGGATGAAGCCGCGGCTAAACCTGAACTAGAAGCTACTTGTGGTTGCGATACTTTCTCAGTAGGAGGTGTTACCGGTTTGTCGACATCGACATCATGTTCGGTAGGTGTGCTTTTCTGACAAGTCTGCTGTAAAAAAATATTTATTATTGGGAAGGCCACAACAAACCATTTTTACAAAAATTATAGTACAAAAACCACACCTCTTTCTCCTCAAAAATTACATTTTCCAATTCTTCCACCGCTTCCATTTCACGACCTGCCATACTTTTCAAAAATCCAGCTAGATTTTCATTCGTCATCCCAACAGCTGCCCTCTTCACTTGTGGTTTTAGCCTAAAATAACAAAGAAAAAGATAAAACCATCTCAAAATCAAAACCATGACAGCTGAAACTAAGTTCTCGCATAGCCTATCCACCACAAGTGTGAGAAACATTCAACTACACCTCACCTAACAATACGTTGAAAATCTAAATCAACATACGAGGTAAAATCTTTACGAGGTAAATTTTCTACCAAAATATTTACTTCTTTTTCACACCCATAGCAGCTTTTACAGCCGGTGACTGAATTTTTGCCATTGGTGGTTGCCCCAAAAGGCGTCGCTTTTTAATATACTGCTGTGCAAGCAGACGACTTCGAGGTGCTTCACTTGGTTTTGCCGTAGGAGCAGCACCGGATGAAGATAATCTGACTGGCAGCTGAAGATTTGATCCTCTTACAGATTCCATTAAAGATGAACCATTATCCACCGAAGGTTTTGCAGATGGGAAAATGCAGGCACGTTTGCTATCGCTTTCTTCTTCATCGCTGGAGATTTTACGTTTCTGAAACTATAATTATCAAAATATTTTCAGGACTAATTAAAGACGCCCAGTGTAACTGAAATGAATAGGATGCTGGACATGCACGAACAAAATAATAATCTAAATACATACAACATCAAAAAAATGCTCAAATTTTCTACTTAACTACAGCAAAAATAAATGTATTGGAGAAATAAATTAAGATCTGAAATAGAATTTGCCTTAGTATCTAAAATTATAACATTTTTTCATCAAATAAGATCAAATAAATGCTGACGAAGTTATTGGTAAGCTTGCACCTTACTTTTTCTATTGTTTTCTTTTTTGAGACCGTATCCTCAACATCACTATCTTCGTCATCTTCAGCATACTTCGATTTAAATTCCAATTTTCCTTTATTAACATAGAAACCTCCTCGTGCCGTATCCAAAGCGGAAGGTACGTGTTCGTCATACTGAAATAATTACATTTAATTGCCATACAGATAAGACAAAGGATATTATCCAGCCCTACACTGAAGTAAGCTCAAAAATTTACAGCTTCCGTGTCATCAATAAATGGATCTGTGAGATCGTAACCAGCAGTCTTATCCATGTAATCATCGGCACAACCAAATCGAATCTTATGACCACGCTTATCTCTCTTGCCTCCCTGAAAATAAGCAACCAACTCGAATTCTGAATGAATAATAATACCATACATGACGAAACGTCTTTTCACATGTCTAAAACTTATACGCAGCTGTACAAATTGTGTGTATTTGGAAAGCAAAGCAAAATCGATTTATTCAAGTAATAGAGGTAAACGAAATATCAAACTCACATATTTTTGTTCCAACCTTCTCACTATCTCCTCCGCTTCACGATCATGGAAACGTTCATCCTCACCACTCGATTCATCTTCTTTCTAGAATTTTTATTATTCATCCTCGAGCAATATCTTTATCAAAACATTTTGAAAGACTAAAATAAACAGGCAAACATGATGCACTAATCTGTACAAATTTGGAGAATTTCCCTGACAATGAATATCACTCATATCCCCCTGATGAGAATTATCCATTATCACCAACCTTCAGAGTTTCTAATCTCCAAAGTCAATCTTCTTAAAGAGTGCTCTAGTCACTGCCACTAATAAAAACCTTTATTCAATAAACGGCGCTTCGTAAAACAATATTGATGAAACATATGATATGGTGAATTAAACAGAATAAAATAGGATTAGACCGATTACCAGATATTCTTTGCAAATCTTCTCGTAGTCAAATTCAGGATATGATTTCTTCGTAGGCTTAAATAAATCCAATGTAATAATGCTGTACTTTTTCCGAACATGATGTTGTTTCTTCTTACTTCCGCCAAGGTTCAGATTCATATCACCTGCAAGAGTTACTATACCTTAAGCAATCTGTAAAAATACGGAATTTATCACTGCACTTATAACACGGACAAATAGTTTTTGAATATCACTTCCCACTTCTTCGCGATGAATTAAATTTAAAAAGGAATTTCGCAATGTTATCACCAATTACAACGCACCGCCCGGCATTCAATCCCAATCAAAACTTATTAACTGCAGAATGGAGCGGCTGTACATGCTTGCTTATATTTGATCAAAATAAACCACCAAAATCCCGGCAGGTTTATTGACCAAAAACAAATTTGTTTAAAGGCATGGCTAATCTGAGTGACCCAGAAGCGATACAGTTTAAATGTAAATATCTGCACACTCTCACTGCACCGAAATCACATCCCTACTTCACCCTCTGGTCACTCTATCGAAGCTCTTACTTCCCACATCTTTTATCATTAGGCTATGCAAATTTCACAACGCACTATCGTCGTTACACACCACGACCTGCAACACAAAATTCGTGTTCTGCTACACAATTAAGAATTAGTTTGCCTAGCAGTCCCAGTGGAAGTGTTTGTTGTGTCACGTGGCTGAGGAAGGGCTTGGGTAGGTTGATGCTTAACGAGGTTTCTGTATTGCTGTGGTGCACTTTTGGTGTGTGGTACTTCTCGGGTCGGTATTGTGTATCAGGTGCGTCGATTTCCAGTTTTTTTTTTGACGGTGGGATATTTTAAATCATCAGTTGTTTCAAATAAGTTTTATTTTACAGGGGAAGTAACATGGAGATGTATTACTTCTAAGGTGAACGGTTGTTTTATTTTAAAATGTAAACTTATTTCACCTCAGTCATTGGAAAGGGTAAAAGCCTAATGAGATGTGAATTGAGCTTGACTTAGCGATGTTTCTTTATCAAATGGAAGTAGAATGAACAAAACATTCTACATCGTTTTAGAAACAATCATCCGTTGATAACACAATGCTTCTACTGCTTTTAATAATTTTGGAGAGAATTCAAAGCCGGAAGAGATGGACTTGACACTGTCTCTCCTTTACTAGTTGAAATATTAACAAATGTTGAGTCAACTGGACAAAATGAAATTGCTCTTGATTTTCTGCTTGGAGTCGTATGAGCAAAATTGGTTTTGAAGAAGAAGCAGTTAGACTGGCACTGAATTAGATTTCAGAAAATAAGATTGGTAAAGATGCTGTACATTGTCAAGATTTCTTAGTATTTCTAGAACTATTGCAAACGGTGATTTCACTTAGGCAGCATAAACAAAAGTTCATATGTGGTGCTTCTTACTTTTAAAAATACATTACCAACAGTTGAAACGAACCATAAATGGTCCACGTCTCCTCTCTTCGATTTTTCTTTCGAAAGACTGGTGATAAAAATTTCAAAATCGCAGTCTTCATCAGACAGTAAATTAGAAAAAGGCTTACAAAAGCTTACAATGGCCGTAAATGAGAAGCTTTGAATGTTCACTTTTTGCAAAGAATGATAAGGAATATTCCTTATGTAGTTCGAAGGTATGGAACTCTTGTTTCTCACAGTTGAACTTTCTTATAATATCGTTAATATTAAACGCGATCATGTCTACAAGTATTACAATGCAGGTAATCTCAGCGCGAAATCGATGACTGCCAAATACAAATCAAAGTTTAAGCTGTCTGAGTCACTGGATGGTGGACACCATTGCAATACAACCATCAAATTGTCGTACATTTTACTTAAATTGAAATCAAACATGAATATCATAGAAGGTAGAAAGTAAAAAACAAAAAACTGAGATTGTATTCATAGACAGCAGTGCTGCTAATATAAATAATATGCTGAAGTTGTAACCAAAAAATACATAAGTCGAGTATTTTGTTTCCTTTAATAACAATGTGGAACAGTGAGTAAAAAAGTGAAAACATATGGACGAGTAAATTTATATAATCAAATACAGTGATAAACCTCAAACGATAGTATCCTTGAGAAATATCATATCGCTGATTGATTACGCTTTGAAAATTGCGTAAACAATACGGCAAACAAAAAAATAATTCCTTCATCAAACAACATAAGGAATGGAAGTTCTTGAACAAAAGAGGTCTAATGAAATCAACCAGATACAGTTGAATCCAAAATTACGGATACACTCAATCTGAGATTGCTTGCTCAACCACAATGCCTCCAGTAAGATCGCACATTCACTGTTCAAATAAGCTTTAAAATTTAACAAAAATACATTGTTTCCTAGTCTCCACACATCATTATTCAATTATTTTGGGAAAATACTTTAGAAAGTTCCGGAAATTTTTCATCCCACAGGACTACATGATCAACAATCATGTTAAGTTAAAGTCAAGACCCAAGTTTTCCAGTTTTGAAGGTGGATTAGTCAAGCAATAATTTCACATCATGATGATATTTTGTACAAATCAAAGCAAAGTGGTGTGCGATAAAACATAACATTAGATGCGGGGGAAGTACGAGGAATGCAGTACGAGGAATGGCATCCGTTGAAGTGACTCGCTAGTAACTTTAGAAAACATCAATAGAAGCCAGAATTTCAAAGATTTCATTCTTCTAATCTCAGTTGGTCCTATTAGTAGAAATGTTAAAGTAAATACTGACTGCTCCTCTAACTTCGGCATTATTAAGATGATGAAACTATATATACCTGTAAAGAATTGCATTGCAAGAACCACTTCTTGATGGGTGTTTAATTTCATCTTAAAAAGTTCATACCTCATAAAATAGGCACCCGTTCATTAAGTGAAAAACCAAAGCAGGTAGACATGCCACCATCTAATTCCCACTATATGCTGGTAGATAACAGCATCCTATTTAACAGGTGCTGGCTGAACTCTTAGTACCGCCAAGAAGCAATAAGAAGTAGATTACAAGAACAACTGAGTATTCTGAAACAAGCCTTTCCAAGCTCAATATTTACAATATAATACATACAAAGTGCTCCAAAAAAAGAAACAAATAATTTGCACCAGAAGGCCAAAAATGAAACAGTGATTTAATACGAACAAAGTAACAGTTCAAGTAAAAAAAAAAACTAAAATGATCAAAACACCATGATGTCGTACCTGCGACCATAAACATTAAGCATTTCAAAGATGGAAGACACTGACAAAAATTTATTAACTGCACTTCAATAGTTACAGAAACTTGTCTATTCTTTTCAAGGTTTTCAACTCTAAAATCTGATCCATGAATTTTAAATTTTCAACTTTTAAAGAACTACGCTGGACGATGCCGTGAAGCATAACTATGACATAACTTGTATGATTCTCTCAGCAATGCAAAACGATCAACAGAAATAAGGAGAAAGCAATCTTACAATAAAATTTACAGCAGATCTCGGATGAGATGTTGTGGAATGAACTACACCCAGTTATCAGTACCGGCTGTTAGCCTACAATAAATATGAAGCATTACTGAAATAAGAAAAAGGCCCCGTGTTTCCTAGAAAGTCACTCCTCTTTCTATGTAGTGTATCAGGATCATAATGTGCCGTAATGGAATGCTTTGTGAAGAATCAACAGCGGACGATTCAGCTAAAAACTTAGTGTCATGAAAAATAAAAAAGAAACGTGAATGGAAATATCAACAAAAATATGATCTAAAAATAGTAGCGCTTCAGTAAAAAAGATAAAAATTACAGAAATATGATTTTGACGTTACGATTTTCTTGTATGCCACTCCTGTTATAAATTTCAAAAAAAATCCAAAAAACCCGCAAAAAACGTCGGTTCCCGTAACTAATTCATTTTCCATATTTCGAAAAACAAAAGAACAAGTCATTAATTATATTTCTTAACATATACATAAAAAAAGCACCTGAGTCGTAAGAATTCACGACTATGCATTGTTGAAACGAACTCGTTTCTTTCCATTACCGTTATTACTATTTTCAATATCACTCTTATTACTACGATTCGATACAACTAATGCACTTTTGATGCAAGTAGACAATCGTAGTTGACCATCGCTTAATAATGGTTCTTTCGACATGCTAACGGTGTCACATGTAAGCAACGGCTCTATGCCATTTTCATACGGCAAAGACGTAGTTGAACCGTTAGGTATAAGTTGTAGAAGATCTAAGGGCACTCGTCGTAATGGATACGACAGTTTTTTCATACGTCGTCCTGAAAGAAAAAGAAATAACATAGCTGTTGCAATGGAAAACAAAAAATTGAACTTATCATCTTCGACTTACAGCGAGATTGAGCTGTCAAACGACAATATTACGTCAACAATAAAAAAAGTTATGCCTCTAAAATTCTCAAAATATTAAATAAATTACATTAATACATTGGACGAAATAGAACTTACCGTCTTCGACATACAGCAAGGCTATTGCAATTAAAATGAGCAATGAAACGACGGCAAGTACACTAGCAATAACCGTTATCCAGACACTATGCCCTTCCTCAGTTGTACGTGCTGTAGTGCAAACTCGTGATCCAATACATCCCATGCTACCATCAACCACGTTTCGACCGCCAATTGATGATAACCAATCTGCTAACCACTCTTCACCGCAAACGCACTGCCAGAGATTATCTACAATAGAAAGAGTTTCCTATTTGAAAAGAAATGAAAATGGAAATCAGGAAAGCAAAAACAGATATGAAAAAAAGGTAGTGACGAGAAAGTAAACCAACGAAATTTAGGAGAAAATCAAAAAATAAAAATCGTTTTAATTATTGTACAGGATGGGAGGGCACAACAAAAAGTGGAGGATAACTGAAGACAAATATGTTTTTTTCTGTTTTTTGTTTTTTTTTTCTTTATGCATACAAGCGAGATTAATGGAAAAAAAAGGACGACAAACCTGAAAAATCAACGGCACTGAGTTGCTCAACATTGAGATTATCGAGGAAGCGCTTGGGTAAATACAAAAGGCGATTACGATTGAGGTATAAACGTCTTAAAGGCAAACCAATGAGAGCATTTCCACTAATCTAAAGCTTTTTTTTTGAAATATGAACATGTCTTTAAAGGAAGGAAGCTTTCGTGTAGAAATTGAAATAATGGTACCAAAACTTTAGAAGAGAATAATACAACATGCAGCCAGCTCATTTCATATTTAGTATAGTATATGAAAGTATACAACACTATGATTTCAATTTTCGGCATTGCGGTTTTAGCCTTCACACTATAAATTTGATGTTTTACTATAGAAAACATATAAAACTAATAACATCAGAAATCTAATTATGTCAAATTGCTAAGTGAAATTTGCGAAAAAAATACTGACCTCTTCAATTTGATTATTGTCAAGAGCTAATGTTTTCAACGAATTTAGTGTGCTGAAATCGTGTTCTGCTACGCGTACCAAATTATTATTCGATAAATATAGTTTAGTAAGCTTCTTCAATGGTCGCAAAAAAGATATCTCCGCTGTAGTAAAATTATTAGTAAAAAATCATAAAAGCAAATCATAACAAATTATAGAAAAAGTCCTTGTTATCATTTTGCTTACCTTATTTTCATATAATATAAAGATTTGATATGCTTTAAAAATATATGAGATAAGGGAAAAACACTCTGGCTTTTCGGAACATTTTTCGTTAATTAATAGGAAAAATAAAGTTTAAAATATAAAAAATACCGGTTCCATCACCAGTTGTTATCGAAGTGAGCTGATTGTTTTGCAGTGAGAGTGCTGTAATTTGATGTATTGGCTCTAAAGCCCGTGCTTCAATTTTAGCAATACTGTTCGCCGCTATCGAAAATGTACTCAGTCTAAAAAATATTAAATAGAAAATGTGGAGTAAAAATTGATTGTTTATCTTTGTTAATCACTCTATCCTCTCACATATTACTTATCATCTTTACAGTAAAAATTATTACCAAATAAAGAAAGATTCCTCATTTATCTCATCCTAGAGGACCAACGCAGCTTTTAGGTTAAGGTTCTCGCATAAATTCCAATAAATATGCTGTACCATTAGTACATAGCAACTCAGCATTGCTCTTTAAAATAAAATATATCAAAGCAAATTCGTACCTGACGCTTTCACCTAACGAATGTAAATCACCATTGAGTATTTCGGTGATTGAATTCCTATCCAAACTTAACAAAGCTAGACTGCGCAGATCACGCAATGTAATATTTTTCAATGTTAGGATGCTATTGTTGTTGACAAATAATTTTTCTAGCGACTTCAATCCTCGAAGATCTATTCGCGAAATATGATTATTTCCTATAATTGATATATAATTTTGCTATAGTCCTGTTTTAATTGTTTTGTTAATATAATTTGCAATTCTATATTGAATAGACAGATAGATGCACTCCAAATTTCAAAATGTTCCCAAATTCTCTTCGAACTAATGAATTTCTAGCTTTTAAACACTTTTGCATATCTTAACAGATAATATTATCAATCATACACTAATTTCTAACAACTTCAACCTGCCCAACAATCATTTGAATATTTCAGCAAAAATTCATGAAAAACGGAAACTGTATTTAAAAAATGCTTACCAAGATTAAGATATTTCAAGTTCTTTAATTGCGCGAAGGCATTCCAGTTAACATATAAAATGTTGTTGCTTTGCAAATTCAGTGTTTCTAGGTTGTTAAGACCACGAAAAGTACCACTGAAAATGGATTAGAGTGCGTGACTGAACAAAAACTTCTCATACATATTTTAATACTTATGAATATTAACAGTATTTTTTTATCCATCTTGAAAAGTTAAGAGAAGGGTAAAGAGAAAACTTCGAAAAGTTGAAATTTTCATGTATCGCTCACTTATATTACGATAAACAGTCCAGTGTATTTGGTAATTTTTTTGGCTTTCAGCAAATATACTGAGCGAACATGTAAAGACCTAAACAATGAAGTTTTTATAGCTCAAGCAGTAAAATATGTCAGAGATAATTCAGCTTACACGGATATATTCATTAGCTTGTTGTTTGCAAGATTCAATGTTCTTAGATTGCTTAGAGACGCAAAAGCACCACTTTCGATATTCGATATTTGATTATCACTTAAGATTAACGTGTCTAAATCTTTCAGTCGATCCAATTCACCTTGAAAACAAATTCATTTACAGGGGCAATAGAATGCATAAATGAGTAGGTGTATTTTTTAATTTCTTTCTGCAATGAAACCACTTTTCTTTAATTTTGAAAACCATGTTTTCTATTCCGTACTGGGATATTAATGGATAAATTGAAATTGTTTGGTACTCTAATATTTACCTATCTTTATCATAGTCAAACGGTATCATCCTGAAATATGTTCTCACTTAGCCTTACTCCAATCCTTAATAAAAATAATCTCTATTTCTTCACTGCTAAACACCCAAATGCTCGAGATGCCTTTCCGTTCACCTTTTACTAATAAATTGCAACTTCAAGAAAAACTCAGTTCAAAATGAACAT
Source organism: Litomosoides brasiliensis (assembly GCA_013365375.1). Taxonomy (NCBI): domain Eukaryota; kingdom Metazoa; phylum Nematoda; class Chromadorea; order Rhabditida; family Onchocercidae; genus Litomosoides; species Litomosoides brasiliensis. The sequence continues at coordinate 211,154 of JABVXW010000040.1, read as the reverse complement.
TTTATGGAGTAAACTAAGTTTTGAACGAAAGATTTGAAAACTAATTAATATTTCGATTGAACCTGCGACAACAGAGCTAATTTTGTTGCCTCCCAAGTCGAGTACTTGAAGACGATCGAGATCTTTAAACATAACAGGCTCGATGCGTTTGATAATGTTATTCCTCAACTGCAATACTTGCAACCTTCGTCCTATTTTACTGAATGCACCGGGCCGAAACAGACTTAATCCTGACCTTTCTATTGATAAAATCCGAGGACGAACCTGAAGTTACTCAAAAAACGAAAATAACAGTCTTGACAAAAGGTAGAATAAGCTAAATTATCATCGCTTCTTTCGAACTGAGTCTAACGCTTTTTATGGTTATATAAAAACTTGCTATCAACGAAGAGTATCAACCATAATACTTAGTAAAATATGCAAAGTACCGTTTAAACAAAACTTTTTACTTATAAACCCTAACAACTTCAATACTAATGATATTTCTCAGTGACAAAAATTAACGATAAAAACCTAGATAAAAAAGATGGTAAAGCATGAAATACTAAAAGTATTACTTCACATATATTCATACGCTGTAGCAAACATTCCAACTATTACTTTTTTACCGACCACATTATTTATTAAAGTTGTCTAGCAAAGTAAGGCAGTGCTTAGAAAGTAAATAAAGTGTGAATACTCTAAAATTCTGATCAGAATGTTACCTGAGCAAACATATCAGCTGGAATAATATTAATCAATGAGTCCCAAATCCATAGTTTGGATATCAATGTTTCATTAAGTGCATTTAAAGCACTGAACACTTGTGGCATTTTCTGTCTTGTACAGCCGATCCATAGACTTTCCTCACTTGACAGCAATGAATCGCGTCCTTTTGACGACACTGTCTCCGGAAAGCAATGACATGCTTCCTGAAAAGTGCAAAATTACTGTTTTTATATTACTAGTATGAAAAAAGTTTCATATTTTCAAATATTTTCTAAAAAACATCTTCCGTTACTTCATGAGCTCGTTATCATAACTATGAAGACAGTTGACATATATTTTATATTTATTATATTGTATGAATAGTTTCCATGTTTCAAATTTCAAATGACATCAAACCTTCTTAAACTAGGAAATTCGTTTTAACATGACTGTAAAAAGAATAGAAAAAAGAAAACTTCGGAACTCTACAAAAAAAGTATGAAAGCCAATAATTTTGAAGGTAATAAATTTTAAGGACCCTCTGCATAATATCTTTCAGCAATCGTTCTTGCAAAGCTATCGGTTCTGTAAATATATCCATAAAAAAAACCCATCATTTCGCCTAATCACAGAGAAAAATTTATGGAACGTATAAAATTTATGTTGTTAGAAGCACTAGGGTGGTCTATTTTTTATACCTCCACCTACCTATGTATATATGAAAATCAGATACGATCCTCTCTCTCATTTTCTCTAGATTCATTTTTAGCTTTATGGTCAAATTACAGCTTTTCAATCCTTTTCGACTTCTTATACACATGATTAGAAATCAAAATATCATTATAGCCAATCTTCTTTTCCTTTTGATATCCATAAATAACCAGAAATCACGAACGATATCTCTGCCATATGTCTTCTGCAAGCGGGTGTTCTAACTATACGGTAATTGTAATCAAACTGAGAGTTCAATAATACCATCATCGTTGATAGCTATTAAATAATTCTCAATCCATTTACTTTAACCGTCTCAACTATAAGCTAGCAAAAACATTGAAATCTTCTATTTTAACAAATCAAAACAGGACACAGTGTATAGTTTCCTAAAGACAGAATATCTTCTTCCACTACGTTAAACCTAAATCTTTTCTAAATAAATTCAAATTCACAAAGAAAAAGAAAACTCGAGAGAGGAAAGAAAAAAGCATTTTTAGTCAACTCATGTGTATATTTCCGCTTTTAGCTGTTGATAATAATGTAAGGATGTGATACACATATCCATTCAAAAATATAACACACCTAACATATTTCACTAGTTTCCCTGTTTACTTTTACATAAAAAATTTCCTATCGAAAAGCCGAATATAAAATATTTCACTACTAATAGAGTCAACTTACTTTCATCTCGCACTGTACAGCGATCAAAGCTTACTGTCATTCAACTTCCCAACGCCCTCAAAGTACATTTGCGATTGAGAAATGTGGTCGTAGAGAGATAATACTGAGAGCAAACTGTTTAGGCATGGATCATTTTTTTCTACTCACAAAGTTCGCTGATCCTTCTTTTAAACCCATTCTGCTGGGTGTTTTGCTGATCTGCTTGCTTTATATTTTGTTATTTACATATGCTTTCATCAAACTGGATATTAATTTGACAGAAATAAATTCAAATTTTGTCCATGCTAACTTCATGTTCTAAATATTATCTTTTCGTGACCATAGCTCTCAGTCCCAAACGCCAAAAACTAAGGTTTGAACTATCAAGCCATCTGTTCCAGAAACCAAGAATACGCAAATCAATAGACCAAATGATGGATACTGTGGAGTCCAGCAAAAACTAATAATAGTAGAAACAAAAGATTTTTTCTACGAAACAAAACTGATCGATAGAAAAGTATCGCTTTATGAGCAATAAAAAATAGAAATAGTACAAAAAACTCAAAATATTTTGAATATTCAAAGAAACATAAGAGTTCATGAGTGGGCTAAGGAGAAATTATAATTACCTTTGTGTTGGTTAACAGAGAGTGATTATAACATTATTAACAATAGTTAGTCATTATTTTCCTAACCGCTTAAAAGAGAATGTGAGTTGATATGTTGCCAATCTTAGCTTTTTTCTCTTATCATCTTGGGCATCAAAAAATCCATCTTATTGGGCGATAACTCTTACTGCATTAAACGTCAAACTAATCAAGAATGATAACTGAAATATCTCCATAATGATGATTTCGATAAAACTATTACATGACATGACAACTCTATCAATTCTTAAACAGAAGTAACTGAACTTTTCAAATAATTCATAAAGCATATCAGCGATAATTCAGCAATTTAATGTACCATTGATTCTACTTATCCGATAAATAATTCTGTGGAAAAATTTACATTGCAACATGAGCATGGAAAAAAAGAAAACAAAAAAAAAAACGTACTGATTCATTAATTTCAGCCGCTTGCTTAAATGCTGCATTACAGTAAGAAATAGTGATGGTAGCAGTAGTTGTAGCAGTAGTAGTAGTCAGTACTGTAACAGTTCGTACGGTAGATAAATGCAATAATGTATAGAGGAAAATAGAAGAAGCCCGTGATGACCGCATTACTCAATAATAGTAATTATGCAGTAGCAATGAACTGAATATTTCAGAGTGAGCAAAATTAGTAGCGAAGGTTTGAACCGTTCGCCACTCGACCTCCGTTGATTCCTCTCCTTGTCTTTCTCTCTCTTTCTCGCTCTATCTCTCTCTCTCCCTTTCTCTCTCTTCTTATCTGTTTCCTTGTTATCCTTTGTTATCAAACTGAAAAAGAAAGAAAAGGAAGAACCTGAAAAATTATTTGGTTGTTTATTCGTACACAAAATGAAATACGCTTTTTCTTATTGCTCAAACTTGTTCTTACACTAAATTAACAGTGGTGTAAAAGGTGACAATACAATACAACACATTCCTACATTTTTGGCAAATTCAATTCAACCAGGTAGAATGAACCATACACATTATACATTATCACTCATAATTTTACACATAAATTCCACTGAAAAAGAAAAAAGTGGGCGGTATTGGACAATTTATAGTGAACGATGGTAGTATAGGTCAAAGGTTGATGGATTTAGTGAACTTTGTAGGAAGATTAACAAAACAATTGCAATTCTTTTACTGCCGCTAACTTCCACATAACAACGGTAGTTCTAACAACGTATAAAACACATTTGTTGTTGAAGTGAGATGATAAGTGTTCTGTGCTGTGAGATCTCTCGTCCCTAACACTTCAGTTGGTCATCAAATCAGAACGCTTACAGCTGGCATCACTACAGCTACATGGGATCTTCACATATACAACAACTCTTTACATTGATGTTAACAGCTTTCGCAAAATGAAGTGAAGCAAAAATGCCATCCGCTGCTTATGTGTGCAACATCGTTTAACCTTACCTTATCAATATTTCTCGATAAAGGACTACCTTCCTCCCTTCTCCTCTCCTTTTAACTCCCTAAAAAAGTAGATCTTACGATAAACGCATCACTTCTCTTCCAGATAAATGAAATAATTGAGTTAAGCCCAGAGGGCAGTAGTAGATAGAGTGGAAAAATTCCAAAAGCAATAAATGGACAAATGGAAAAATGACAATAACAAAAGAAGGTGGGTAGGATTTACTAGGTCAAGGCCATCAACGAATTTTCAAATATTTCCTTCCCTGATTTTCAAATTATATTTTGTTGAGAGAGTATAAAACGAAACTTGTCAAACTTCCTCCTTCAATTCTTATTTTAGCAAACATCTCAAAGTTATTGTAAAGTAAAAATAAAATACATACAATACCACTTATTCATTCACGTTGAATAGGACGTTCAAGGATTGTATAAGACAAGCATAAGCTAATATCCCTGTCCTTTTTCTTTTATAAATTGTCAACTTATATGTGAACTTTAACAGTATACTAATAATCATTGAAATGGATAAAGCACAACACGCTAAATTACAAAATAATAAAGAAAAACATGCACAGAACCTTAACCTTATATTAACCTTATTCAATGAATATTCAATGAAGCTGATGTTTTTGAAATATGCTTCATCACCAGAAAGCAACGAGTTCAATAATATGACCGTAATTTGTGAGATTTATGAATAAATTATTCAAACCATATGCTATTGTATATTGAATATTATTTTGATACCACTTGCTTATTCACAAACTTTTGAAAAAAAAGAACAAACTACTAAAGTGCTCCTCTTTACCTTTAAAATCCAAAACAAACACAGGAAGTATGTTGAGTTGAAAAAAAGATACAGCTAGAAGGATACCTACAGCGTCTCCATCTTCCTCACCGTACCAACCAATATCATCTTCATTTATTACTGATTCCACTCCATACTTTTGTTCCATATTCTATACTCCTTTTGAGAAGAAGTTGAATATATCTTGAAAAAACAAAATATTCAATGAAGCTGATGTTTTTGAAATAAAAATTTAGGATAAGATGGAGATGATGAAAAGAAAGACCGCTACGGCATAAATTGAGAGAGAAGACACTCCTTACATATATCCATCTTTTTTTCAAACCATATCAAGACTGTGGCGGTAGATCTTTACTTTTTGCAAAATATTACAGTCATATAATCTATTTCAATTACAACCTAGTTGTAACGCCCATCTCACTAAAAGTAAGCTATTTCAATAGGAGCTGTATTATTCAAAAAAAACTCTCAATCTTTACTTTTTACAGAATTCTACAAATCATATTATCCATTTTAAAAGGAAGTCCAGAAGATTAAAAACGATACGAATGCAAGAACGAATTTGCAACGATCTTTAGTCTTGAGAAGTCTGCAAAAGCAAACTAACAAAGTATTTTTTTTTGATCCTAACGAAATTTCAAAAAAACCCCTCCAATTACTGTTAACTGATTGACGTTTTCATCTTTCAATCTACCTTCTTCATTCACTTACACGTTGTGAACTCACTAATTTATCTTCTAAAATTTACTCAAAAATCGAAAAAATTGAGTGATATTTACCATTCCAAAAAATCAACAGAAAATGTGATTTACAGCTGGAAATAATACAGAAGGAAATTATACCTTCAAACAGCTAAATCGTTGCTTCCTTTTTTTCGATCTTAGCAGAACTGATAAGTGACAAAAGTAAGTGATTATAGCTGTCACGACAAGATGTAACAACGAATGGTTACGAGTACTATCTGTTAGTACGCCTATTGGCACAATTCCAAGCAAATATTGACCTGTCTGTAGCATTCAACCCATTGACCGAAACCTCGTCCACAAGTATAACATTACGGTAAAACTTATAAAGTAGTATGTACGAGGGGAAGAGTCAATATTTTAGGATTAGAAAAACGGCATCCTAAACTTCATCGGTACTTAAAAAGAATGCATGCAACAAATCTCCACTTAGATTAAATTAAATCTAAAGGATGACATATGACACCTCAACAGACAGGCTTGCAACGAATAACCATCTTAGTTTAAAAGACATTTAAAAAAAGAAATATGGAATGTGATATCGATGAAATAGTAGAAATGTCAAATGATAAAATATGCAAAGTATTGCTATCTGCAAGATAAAACTCAACCGATGATATAAGATTGATGCAAGCATTTTGCTAATTTAACTGATATGTGTAAATGTAGAAGTAAATGCAAGCATCTTACGAAGAACTACAGGGTGAGTGCTCCTACCTTGTCTAACAATAAACTCCTTTACAGCATTTCATTAAATTCAACAGATCTGGTCAGCTGTCACATTAACTTTCAGTTTTCAAGCCATATCTTTCGCACAATGTGTCAAAAGGGCTGAAGAGGTGTACTACAGTCAATGCAATGCAATCAACAACATGCAATACTTCCCGTGTTCTGTAAGTGTAGCAATTTAACGATGAACGTTCTTTTCATTCTAACCTTATTCCACGCCTCACCTTACGTCACTTAGCGTAGGTCAATCTTAATGACACTGTGTGACAATGCTTACTGTATTTCTTATCCATCATCAAATTCCCCAATCTCTTCCTTCTCTCATTCTCTCTCCCGCTCTGTCTCTTCGTGTTATTATGTCTACAAAAAAAAATGTTTAAAGCTACAGAAAAATAAATTAATCTTTTATCAAATAAGCGCTTTCTTCATGGTAATAGTGATGTATGAAAAAATTGGAAGAGTAGGATAGTGTACTTTCGTATGAAATGAAAATGGAGAGAAAAAGAGAGAGAGAGAGAGAGAGAGGGAGAGAGAGAGAGATGAAGTTTCAGATTGTACGTCTTTATCGAGATAAGCGACCTCGGGAAGAGGATAACAGATTGCCTTACGATTCATAAAATATTCCACCGATAATGAAACACTAATAGGTTCCTAAATGGTATGGAGGAAAAGAGAGAGAGAAATAGAAAGAGTGTTAGATGTTGATAGATAGTTGGATGGATGAATGAATGGATGGAGATCGATGGCCACTACCACTACCCCAGAAGAAACGTTCACCACAAGAACCGTTGCAGATCCGCGCATTCGTGCCAGTCAGTACTAGGCGGTCGCAGCTAGACGCATCGCTTAGGTCGTCAAACCTCTTCTATCCTATGCTTCTTTCGACCTTTCCAACGTACATCTTCCTATACCCCCCCCCTCCCTAATGTCTCCTAATTATTTGTGCATATACCTATCTCCAACAGCAAATAAACCAATCGAAAATTCTCTTAGCTTCTATTCCGTTTTTTCTCACACTTCCTTCTTTGTACGCTCCTGCAGCTTCGACCTGTCGATAATTAATAACGGTCTGTTGCGTTCCTTCTTCCATTCTTCTCCCTTTGCTACCTCTCAGCGTTCTTTGCCTTTGGTAATAAATTAAAACTGTCTTGCAACAGATCAGATCACTCCTTGCAAAATACATTATCTTATAGTTTTAAAAATAACACTTGCAGTTGCAATTGCAGTTGCAGTAGTTGCAACTGTAATAACCTAAACAAGCAGTTCTACATAATCTGAAATATCAATCAGCAGTAGTGGTAGTAGTAGTAGCAGCAGCAGTACTGCAATCCATGCCTATTCCATCCCACTAACTTTCATCATCCATCAGCAAAATCATTTCGTGTCTGCTAGACAGTTTAGTGTCGATTTTTGGTCGATCGAAGATTATTGTTGAAAAAGAACAAATGAGCAGAAAGAAGTAAATCCGTTCGCTCGTTTTTTTTTCTCCGTTGCTTTTGTCACTTCAATTATGAGAAGCAAAAAAAAAAGAAAAAAGAAAATTCAACAAATGAAATATTCTCGTTCATTTGAAGAAAAAAAAAGTGAGGGAAGAAATGATTTAGGACGACACATTTGACATTATGCACATTCAGTAGGAGATGATCCAATGGGTCAGCGATTTACATCATTCAATACCATATACATCGATACGATAAATGCATTTCAATGCAACAGTTACTGATGACAGTTCTGGATAAGGTGATGTGATCATAATTTATCATCCATGTATCTACTACCAATGTACTATTGGAAAACTGAAACGTGCACAATAAAATATGAGAATTCCTGGAGAAATTTCACACGATTGTAAATTTCTGCAAATTCAACTGATTTATGGAGCATTTCTCAATTACCTAAATTTCTTTTTGTGATAAAAATGTGTAGCATTTAACAGTGCTCTTTGTCGGAACAAGCTGCTCCTTTTCAAGTTATCGAAAATTTGAAAAAGAAATGTATAATTTGGCTGATACATGCAAACAAGCACATCCTATCAGGGAAGAATTATAATCTCTTATGATTCTCATTTGTCATCGTTGAAAGCATCATCCTTTGTATTGCCTTATGTAACTTAAATTTTTGCTTGGCACAAGTTTAATCAGTAATTTAGTTTCGTTTTGAAATCCACAAAAGGTAGGTGATGGAAATAACACTTTATTGATAGAGATAAAAATTAAGCAATAATTTCCACCACTCCATTTTGCTTCCCTTCAGCATAATTGGGAGAAAAAAAACATTTTAAATAAAAGAAATTTGAGAAAGATTTTAAATCTGCGAATGTTAAAGAATTTCAGACTTAATCGACAAATAGGAAACAGTCAGTCGCCGCATATCGCACAACCACTGCTTAGTTTAGTAACCTTCAAATCAGTAATGACTGCTGTGAGAGTGGCTTTAAATCTGGATGTCCTTGAAAAATTTCATCAATGCCACACACAAATAACCGACAGGTATTATAATACATATTAATATGTATCAACCATCTATCTACCTGCTGAAGGGACAACAATGCTAACAACAAGGATGCTGCTACAACTGCTCATTTCTTTTCATCCATTTACTTCATACCCTCCTGGAATGGTAAACAAATCAACAATACTGAAGAGAGATGCGCTGTTAGGGTCAGCACATATTCAGGCAATAATAATCACCAACATTGAAAATTATTCTACAGAAACACAAACAGTGACCTATAGAGCATGAAAATACGTTAAAGACTAACTTAACCTTTACACTCAGCTACAGATGCTTTATCGTAACCAAAGTGGAAAATGAGCCGTATTGCACTATTTGAGATATTCGAATATGAAATAGCTCTATTCAAGATGGTTATAGTATCAATGTTTGCATAGAAAATGACGAAAGAATCAGCTTAACAAAACCTATGTTACTCAACATCCACTTATCACAACTATTATGTAAATGATACGCAAGATCAAACATAGTTAATGAAGATTAAAATGTGTAAATTGCTGTCGACTGGACTTTGACTTTTTTTTTACTTTCATTTATGACCGCTAACATTCTAATTCTCACAAATAGTACCAAAACGTCCGATTAGACAGGTCCATCATCTTATGTAAATCATCAAAAGTATATCATTGCAACATCAAAGTGATGATGTTTCATCCCTACAGGCACCACACACAACATGATACCTTGAAATTCAGATATTTGAAAGTTTTATAGAATTGTTTTTCACAGAATACATGCCAACGAGTATACATGTGAAAATAAGTTTTAAACGAATGAATTGAATAAAAATGGATGCCAGAAGTACAGAGAGAAAAACAGTAAATAATTCAGTCACTGTAAGCAAAAAGTACTGGAAAACGCGGAGAATAATTTGCATTTCTTACATCGTTAGACAGTTCTGAAAACTTCAATTTTCAAGTTTGTATACAGTATAGCGAATATCACTTCTTCGATAAAGTGAAGATACAAGTAATTTTGAATTAATATTTACAAGTATCAATGCCTGTATTGCAGATGAGAACCACATTCCGACGATACCTACATTTGCTGAACTTCCGGTTAGTTTTCTAAATTGACATACCCAAGAAAAGTCTATATATGCTACAGATTTACTCATCATCAAAGTTACAGTAAGAGCAGAAACTCTAACCAAATGATAAATAGCGTATTTTGTGCGCTGTATAACGAAGGTATGATCTTAAGATTCTCATAAATAAGGCGAAATTGGAACTTAAAACTGAGAAAACACAATTTTTGGAAAAAATTTCTGGTCAGGAAAGTTCGTGTTATGAAAGCATCATTTTCACTTTAAATTATTTTTTAACAACGTTTTCAAAAATTCATATATCATAGATCCTGTTATTGATTATAGTTTCAACAATAACATGATTTTGTAGAAGTTGGTTAAGTCTCTGACAACAACTCTCTCGATTTCGATAATAAAGCAGTATCATCGTCCAATGGTTGCGTTGTTTCGGACTGTTGCTTCATAGCTATCATATCTTGCGACAAATGCGTTACAATGGGTAATCCATATGCAACAACAGCACCACCGGTGAGGTACTTCAGCTTGCATGCTGTGCGAGCGTATGCAATTCCATCTATTAGAAGTCGATATGGTGAACTGAAATATTTAATCAAAAGATTTATTTAAAACTTTTTTATCAAAAATTTAATACAAGCATTCAAACGAATTTTTTCAATCAAAATCTAATTCGATAAACATTTACACAAATATTGCAGAGTAAAATTTCTGAAATGGCAAAACAAAATAATTTTAGTTCTCTCTACAAAATATTTTTATTTTGCTAGTCCAGTAAGGAAGGATTTGTTCGAAGCAAAATACTTAAACTTACTTTGCCCTAATTTTATCATCCTTTGGTTTTTGAATTTCCGAGAAGCAAAAATCCAGAAGAGCCAAGAGCACTCGATCAATTTCACCATCAGTGACCTTAGGCAGAGGGAAAGCAATTTGTCGATTTACTTTAAATATATCATCAAAAAATGATTTTGTATTCACTACCATCGGTTCAGCAGAAATGTGTATATTTTCGAACACTAATTTACGTGTAAAGATAAACTTCTTACAAAATGTGATTCCGTAAATTTATCGCTTCTAAATGCCAACTCACCATCCAAAGACAACCAACAACACAAGGACACTTCGCTATGGTATAATCGTAAATTGCACCCCTGCCGTCGAGTCCTTCACCCTCAGAAGTTATACGAACACTAGAAATTTATTCAATTTAAATCTTAAAACATTTGAAATAAATATCGTTTTTGTCGCTTTTGTATGAAATCATGGGAAGAAATACAAAACCTGGAGCAGCCCATAAGAAGCGATACGGCACGAATGTTACTCCGCAATACTGTTGATCTTCCAAAATATTTACCACCACTCCCATGGCCCATATAACTCAAAAAAAAACTTGAATAATGATAGGAACTGAAATTTTACTGTATAAATTTGTTGAAAAGATGAAAAAAAAAACAGCACAACTAAGAACAAATGGGCCTTAAGAAAAAAAAAGTATGAATACATCTCAGCAACCTAACTATAAATAAGATGCTGATGGCGCTATTTGGGCATAATAGGTGTGAATTAGTTTCCTAAGAAATTAGAAATTTAGAAGTCTAGGATTTCGAGATTACTGAAATATTTCAAAAAGAAACTGGTTAAGCTTACAAGAACATATCACTGGTTTCTAACGAGTTTCGCAATTCTTCCGGCTTTGGCGCAGCTCCAATTGTTCCTTTCCAGCAAGTATATTTTTCCAATTCTTTCGAGAGCCTTTTTTGTGTATCAGTTAAATCACCTCCAGGATCGAGTACGTAAAAAGAATTCTTTCCATCAACTGTTTTTGGTATCTATAATTAAAGCGCAGAACAATTTTTCACGAAGCCTTAGCATAGAGACAAATAGTAAAAAAGAAAAAAAAACCTTTTTCGAAAGACGTAGAAGTTCTTCGAACATGTGCAATGATGACATCCTGCAAACACGCTTGTGCGACTCCATCACTGGCAAAAGTTCAAAAGGAAATGAGGATAATTCCTGAAACGTATCAATATGCAGACCTTACGGTCAAATACTTTCGTAAGGACATTATTTTAAAAGAACTAGAAAACTTGACAGAATCAGAAATCTAGTTATGATTTCTACTTGACTGAATTAATTACTTAACAAAACGACAAAATCAGCGTCTAGATGCAATTATAACAGATAAACTTGAAGAATAAACTCTCAAAGTGTCTTCAAGATACATAATTTTAGAAAAATTAGACTTACCGGTGAGACACAAAACAAAACATAGCTGTTTGAGCAGTTACGAAGGAATGTCTCCTTCCCGAACTTTGACATCCAGCGACTTCGACAATCAGCAATACACGTAGTAACAGTTTCATCAAAATTTTCCAAACTTGAAAATCTTTGTAGTAACTGCTGCCAGCTTGCTGTTGGTAAGTCCAAATTTTCAACTAATATCTAGAAAAAGATTTTTCAACTAATATCTAAAAGTCAATTTCAGGGGAATTACATTGTATCGATTCACTCTTACAACGTATAATGGAAGAAAGGCCCGACGGATACTGTTTTCATTATCAGATCATGTGCTGGATAAAGTTTTCTTTTCCATATTGTCACGCCTTTCATATTTCAAAATTATATCGCGCTTTTCTAACATAAAAAGGGGAATACCGCAGATCGACAAATGGAAAAAAAGGACTGAAAAAATAGCTCCGTTTCAGTGGTTTATGAAAACTTCGTTTATGCATACATTTGCAAAGCTTCTTGAAAGACCACTGCTCATTAATTCATCGATAAGTGAGATACGAGCATCATTTACATTGAAAGAAGGTAAAAGAAGAACTGAAAAAATCCCAAACCATCCCGTTTCCACCTCGTTAATCAAAATCTGTAAAAATCCGATGATCTTTACAATTTCTTGTTTCTGCGCCGAAAACTATTCAGTCTCTAGGCTTCTATTTGTCTCCTGATGTTACCCAATAGAGTCTAAAATTTTGCAGTTAAACAAAGAAAACACTAAAAGTACGCTAGAGAAAAGATTTCTTTTTCACTTAAGTTACCACCTTATTACTAAGAACTGTCACAATTTTTGAAGAAAGATCGGAAAATGTACAACAACTTTTGAAAATTCAACCTTCAATTTCTTGTCCAACTTTCTTCTTATCCGCCAATATTCTTTTGGATCTTTGCATGTTTTATTAAGATTCCCTGATGCATCATTTTCCATTAATAACGTTAAGAAACGTTTCAAGAGCACGTCATCCTAAAAGCCATTTTTCTATATTTGCTTTAAAAAGGCAAATGAAACGATTGTACAAAGTCTTCTAATCCCTTTTTATTACACCTCATTCATCACCTTAGTTTATCATCTTCTCTCGAAATTCAAAATTTATCTGCTTTAAAGTCATCAGTTTCAATTCCAATATCATTAGCAGAATAGATATTCCAAATCATTTTACGAGATTAGCCATATGTTTCCGTTACAGTTGTAATCATTAACAAATATTTTATGATCAATCATCACCTGTGAAATGAATGTAACAGGCACAACCAATGGTGGTCGGTCATTGTATAATTTTATTAACCAAAGTATTCTCCTAGAATCCAAAAAAAGTTGCACCACCGTTACGTCTAAAAATTTTGATACGTAAATCCACTAAAAAGACCGGGTTATTCAGTCCATAAGAAGCATGAATATTGTTTGATTTAACGAATTTTATTACCTTTGCTTCTAATAAGGTTAAATAAAATTTTCCATGTAATAGCTATGGTCCTTTATCAAGAAAACGCCAAATAACTAAACTAGTCGAAAAGAATATAAATCGAAAATTATAAGTGAAAACAAACCGTTGATTTCTTGGAATCATTATATTAAAAGTGAATTTAAAAACCTACCAGGGGGCAAACGCTGAACAGCCTCTTTAAACTTTTCGATGTTTTCGAAGTGCAAATTTGGACTCGTCTCAGATTTTTTGGAAATCATACGGGCCAACTGACGAGTACTCATAAACATCGCTTCATTAAAATAATAAGCCGCACTCCAACCTGGCTGAATCCAGTCGGCTTTATATTGGAAAACACAGGCTTGTCCTAAGTAAGAACATGTTTGGAATCGCCACTCCCTGTAAGTTCAAACTTGTGTATTCAATGAAAACGCAGTTGAATGTTTCTATTTTGTGAAATGAAAGCAGTGAGCAGCAACAAATATAAACCTGTACAAAAGATGAGAAAAGGAATCGAAATCTTTCCGAGCCTCTTCTATCTCTGCATCTACGCAACTGGGAGTGAAGTTAGTAGCAGTCTTGTCGTTTGCTTTTGAGATAGGTGTATATTTGTTGGAGTTCAAATTGATAGGTGGTCTTGGTGAGCAAAGTGTCCTGAAAAAAATGGATAATTTGACGGTAATAACAAAATAAACTACGATGAGGGAATGTCTAGAACCAACTAATACATATATAGCTAGCCCTACACATTAAGAAACTGCATAGATCTGAAGCTCATTTTTTGGGGATTCTGGACGGCGCATAGATAAATAAGCACTATTTCTGTTAATATTGTCATTTATCAATGTGGGTTAAGGAACTTCCTTACGTACAATGTATTCAGTTCTGACGCAAGATTGATGACAATAGATTTCAGTGGTGAACGTAACCCTGCTTTCACATTCAAACGCATCCACTCTAACTTTGGAATTTTCAGCGGTTTTCGCGCTAACTGCCGTATCGTCAACCATTGCCAGCGAAAGTGTATGAGATCCGTTGAGCATATCTATAAATTTTAACAGTTCGTATACTGAACACTAATAAGAAAGCTTCAAAAAATCCAAAGACATTAGCGCTGAAGAAATTCATCACTGACCAAATTAACACCAATATATCCGATTCAAAAATTATTTTTATAAACACACTTTCAGCGACTCCTTCATTACGTCCTGTATAATTTCCGGTTTTTCTTCTTCACCAACTCTTCGGAGCCATCGAATTGCTGCTAGCAGAAAACGATCTAATGCTTCTAGTGGATATCTTCGTTCTTCAAATACCTAAAATATATTCATATTCTTGTACAAGTCAGCAAGATTAAAGAAAGAAAAATGCAAAAAAGTAAACCTTGAAAAATCCAGTATGAAAGAAAAATCACCTCTTCTGTTGCTTCTTCTTGAAGTGCCGAACAAATGGCAGTCACATCTGACGACGTTTCCTGAGACAATTTCAAGACCCTACAATATGCATATTTTGCACTATGACTGCATGCTGTTTATTGTTATCAACACGTGAGCAATAATTGATGATTTTAACAAGAGTCAATGATGGCAAAATCGACAATGATAAGTTAACAAAGTCATTTCAATAGAACCTGAATGAAAACAAAAAAGGTTACCTTTCGGAAAGCGCACGAAACATTCTTGACGAGTATCGATAAAACAACATTTTTGAAAAAATGGCTTCTATGTGCATTTGTGAGTTTAAGTTACAAAGTGTGCATATCACGCAATCACAAACTTCAAGATGCTCATCCAATACTAATTTGCTCTCCATATTTTCTTTATTTGCTTGTGGTAACCTGAAATTTGAAAATGAATATTCTTGGAAGAATTTTGTTAAAATGATTATAATCACTGACCGATCATAAATCCAAATTAGAGATAACATGCACTAATTAGGACTACCAACAAAAAATACTAAAAGCTATCTTCTAGTCTCATATGAAGTAGCAGATAAAACAACTTGCCTGTTTGGTCCATCTTGAGCGAGATTTATTAGTTCTTGACCTCTTTCTTTGTTCTGCTCTTCTTTATGGATAGAAGTTTCGTTTTCCGATCTCTTAAAAAGCAATAATCATTTATAAAACTGAATAACAAACTACTGGGAATTAATTAAAATTAGGGCTAAAACACTGAACTTAAAAGTATAACTTACATCCCACAGAGAAGCAATAAGTGGTCGAAGTGGATTTGGGCGAACATTCACACTATTTCCCCGAGCAAGTGTCGATGCCAGAAGTAAAACGTTCAGTACTGTCAAACATCTAATCAAAAGTTAAAAATTAACATCGTTATATGTAGTAGTTACGCAAGATGTTGTCGAGATTGCTTCCAAAACCAAGGTTTTTGAAAAATTACAGTTAAAGATTTGGTAATTTTCATACATTAAAACTTGACTATCTTCCAACATTTAACTAACAACCACTATACTAAACATAAACCTTTGCAAATTTGTTGTTTTTAGAACTTGATACAGTAGTTTCAATCCCTCACTTTCAGTCTCCCGAAGGATTCCCAACTCAATATATTTAAAACATAGCTGCAGTACCATTTTGAAATGTTCTGCCAAAGCTGCACTTAATTTCACTGAAAAACATGCTAATTTTCAGAACACTACACTGCCGTAAATGACAGTTTCCATCAATGCTTAAAAACAAGACAAGTCAATGTCAATGCACGTCTAAATCTCGAGACTAGTCATGTGAATTTCTGATAAGAAATTGCTCTGCTTCTTATTGCTGTCCAACAAACAGTTACTCCTACGTTTAATTTGTTCAAGTCTTCAAAACTTACGATATTCATCAATTTTTGTTTCTTTAAATTCACCACCAGCAAACGCAGCGCAAGCAGCATCCCCTTCCTTCACGTCGTTACCATAATATACGTTACTTCGACATTTTACTAACGTTTCGCAACGAGCCTTTATAAAATCCATATTTCGCAGTGGATCTCCAATCTACAGCAAAGCTTATATAACTTAAGGTTATTACTACTCATTTCTCGTGAAATACATGAAACAGCATCAACGAAAAACAAGTAATTCTGTTTTGCCGCAAACAACTTACTCTTGATTTTAATGATTTACTCAAAAAGTTGCTCGAACAATTTATATTGTTCAAGTCAATGTAGATATGGAGAATTTCAGTTAAATAAGTAAGAGAAACTTGACAACTAGCGCCTAAAATTTCTTTAGATATGTTGTACCTATGGGATCTATAGTCTGGAGTCAGCAGAAAAGATTATTTAAATGAATATTCCTCGTAATTTAATAAAATTTTATATCATTGTAAAATGTCATGAAAGTAGTTATACGTTTTTAACCCAGTTATCTAATTATTTCATTAATTACTGATGCCTGAATATCATTTAGCAAAAGTCAAGGAATATTTTACTTACCAATGTTAAATCAGCATGTGAGGAATGATTAACAGCTATCAAAACCTGTTTAATAAGAATTTGTGCTTCATATTGTTGGAAGGTTTTTGTTTTCGACTTCGTAAGAATAGATTCGAAATATTTCATACTTTTAATAATATTGTCTTGCGCGTCGCCAGACTGACAACCCTGAATGAAATGGGTTCAATTAAAAAAACTACTCACTATTTAAAACCTTCCAGCTTTTAATTGAACCTATTTGTAAACAGCTAAACAGCGTTCCAGAGTATCACAACAACCTTAACTTTACTACCTGAGACATTTAATACAATTAATTCAACTTCAAATATGGTCATACCGTTGTTTTTCCTGTGTGTAAATGAATGATATCATTAATAACTTCATTAACGATTTCTTTGTGAATAGAGTACATCCGCTGCACTTCTTCTTCATCAAGCACTTGGGTTTTGGCCAATGACCAATATCCTAGAAGGCATAGCCAGTATGTGAGCAATAATCTCGAATGAACGTCGTCAGCTTGTAACCGCACTACGTGTCCCAAGCAAATAATGGCTTTTGTGTACTGGAAACAATTTTTCTGAGATGTGCAATACAGCTAAATACAATCATGAACAAGAAAATACGCAAACTGATCTTTTCGAAGCTTTTAAGTATGTAACACGCTTTGCAACTTTATCGAGAAATAGTAAAATGAAAAAACAGCACAAATTTAAAGCTGCACAAAAAATTTAAGCTGTATCGATCGATTAAACACTAGATCTCATTGCAGTCGAACGACCATTAGCAAATAAAATTTACTTATTCAATATGCACAACCCTGCAGCCGGTATGCATACTGAATATATTTTATTTTCTTATCAAAAAAAAACCAAAGTCCAAAAAAAAACAAGCCTCATCGGAATCAAGTAGGCAAGCAGCAAGTAATTTTGCATGCCTGCTGTATTTCCTTTGTTCCACCGGGTCAGAAAGTGAGAGCACTACGGGAGCTAAACGTGAATTCCACACAGAAAAGGCATCCTTGAAACTCGAAAACTACAGTTTAAAGTAACTCAACAATAATCAGTGGAACTATTTCCATTTCCAAAATTTGACAACAAACATAACGTAAATTAAAGTAAAATGTTCTAAATCAAGAAAATTAATTACAGTCATGCATCTAAGAACGTGAGCATGGATCATAACCGCTTTTTGTTAGAGTAGTATGTCAAGAAATAGAGTTAATTAAACAGAAAACACTAATATCTTCTCTCCCTCAATATCTTCTATAATTTAATTTTTTGTAATCTGTTTGTAACTTACATACTTGCAAATGCTGATAAGGCTTATATTTTTCCAGGCACGTTATTAGCAATCGAATTATCCTGACGTGTTTCACAGTTGAAGAAAGATTGTAAAAATCCGTACCGTTGGTATTAAATAACTCTTTCATTTCGTTGTAGATCTTAAAATAGATTTTCAGCTAGCACGCTACGAGCTTCATGCAATATTTTAGTAACCTACTGAATATATTAAAAAGTGCTGAAGAATTTATGTTTATATAGTCAAATAATTTAGTAGAGTACTCAAATAATTATCACGAAATTCTAGATAATTTTGATATAATTAGTGAATTCAGCTTTAATTTTAACATAATTACTGAATTCAGTTTTCAGACAATTCTGTAGTTGTTAAACCTGAAGTAATTTCAGCACGCTACATCCGTTTTGTAATTGAATTACATGAGGCAATCTCGATCTTCAGGCTTTAAAGTTTATGGAAAATAACAAAAAGTAACTTCTCTTCTTGCGTTTATCGTTCCAACGATATGATTTTTCATGTGTAACAATAATTCTTTTTTCACAGAATCTAAGTGAGGTTTGTTTCCTCGAACCATCCTGAAATTTTTTGAAAGTAATTTTAAACAAGATTAACGCGAAATAATACAGTAGGAGAATTTGTATCTTGCCTATTGCATGGCGGCTTCTGCAATCTTTTTTAGTTCAGCTTGTAGGATAAAAATTTTCAAATTCTAAAAGTTGAACTAATTTGACTAAAATTCAAGCCAAAACTCCTTCGCAATCCTGCAACTGATTCTTGAACTTTGAAGCTAACTTCTCTATTACTTATTTGCGTAGACTTGCACTGAGCTTATACCAAGTTTTCAAGTGGAATGTCAAAATAGGGCATTAATAATAAACAAATATCGGTAAAATAATGCACCTAAATGTAAGCGATCTCAATAGTATTGCTAAATTGATAGGTGTGTAGAAATAGTGAGATTGGAAATACAATGGTGAATCAGAGGACACACTTTAAATGCTAAGTGAACATTCTCACTTGGTTCTAATCTTTCTTTCCAACTAATCGCAACTTATTTCTACCATTGCAGCATTACATATGTACATTTCTTTAGCCAATTTCTCTCAGGTAAATCCGTGCAAAATAAGTACAGAATACAAAATCGTACCACAATGAGAGATATGCTACATTATTATACAATGTTGAAGAGTAGACTGTAAAATAATAACTGTAAGGTTAAAGAAGAAGTTCTGTTGGGTTTGGTTACCATTACTTGTTGCTTCCTAACACCCTCGTAAAGCCTGTTACTGCCATGTTAATGAATTTGAAAGAAACTTGGCAAGAATTAAAACTCTCAGCACTTTCATCAGTGCTAATCGAAGGAATTTACAAAAGCTAAAATGAAATGCATCCTGATTCAGTTGTAGCAACATGTCTGAAATTTCCGGTTAGTATCAATCGAAGAGTCCTAAAATACATGGACGATTTAATGTGCTCGGACTACGTTCCAAACATAATAAAAATTCACACGATGAAATAGTTGAAAATTCAAAATTCGAAATGGTGGGAGGCAGCCCACGTCAGGAATCTCTCTACTGTTGCAGCTCGAATCGTCCTCTGCTTGCGTTGGGTTAGCGGTTGGTCATGTGTTTCTGTTGCTCAGACTTGTAGGTCGTAGGGTAGTCATATTTTGCGTATGTAACAGTGGGTGTTATCTGAAAGTGGCTTCATTTAATGAGTTACCCTAACGGATGATCTTTCCAGACGATTTTGTCTTCCTGATTTTCGACCTCTTTCGAGATTCTGTTAAAATACTGCTCACTCTTCATAAATTTATTTCATTAATTACATTTCATTCATCCAATAATTTGGGAATCTAATTGCCCGTGTATTATTAGTAGCTATAAAATAGAACTTGCTTATGAATAGCAGTTAAGAATGTTAGAAGTTCTAATTTGATAAGATTACATGCTTTTGAAGTTTTCAGTGAAAATGGCTCAAGGAGCAGTCTTCGCAAAGCAAGGATTGACATTAATGAAGCAAGTTGCGGGACGTATGGCTTATCTGTATGGTCAAGTAGTACATACAATGAAAACTAATGTAGTCTTGCAACCGATTTACAAGTGGTGGGAAGGAAGATTTTGGCTCAAAGAGGAATCATGTGAGTTCCTTGTTTGTCTGTTGGATTAAGCACTGTAGCTGTTATGAGCAGCTCGTCAGTCATGTGGTTCGCATTGTCATATTTACAGTACTACTGTTTTTGATTGTCGAGCAAGTTGGACATTAGTGGGTGACTTATTTTAGAGTTGATGTCCTTTAACTTTTGTTTATAGTTTTTTTTTCTTTTTTTGTTTTTTTTTGTATGTTATTATTAGTTTTTATATAGAGTGATATTGTGGTAAGTTGGTTTGTTCTTTTTGAGCACATAGTATAATTTAATACATATGATTTCAGATCTTAATTCTCATAATACAAAGCATTCCGTGGCTTACTGAAATGAGGTTAACCATATAATGTGGTCGTGAGTATTTTTGAACTAAGGATTCAAGTTTAAGGCATCCTAAAAATTGCAAAAAGTAGTAGGTAATATGTTTAAGCTTTCTTTATGGAAGCGGTGCATATGCATTACTAAAGTTTTTTTATTACTAAAAATGGGAAGCAGACATTATGTTACGGAAATTGCTGAAATTAATTTTCATTTTTATTTCGTTACATTCTGGTCGATTGATAGCTTCCCTTCCAAACATACAATATTTGGAAAAGAGGAAAGAGCGAACAGAGTCTGAAGGAAAATTAGCAGGAAAGCTATGATTGTAATTTTCACTCATTCAGCTAAGAGTCATGTGTTGGGTTTATCTCAGTGAAGTTTGGCCATTAGCATTAATAAGCTTCATATCATATATTACGTGAAATTTTTCTCCAGCATATAACAAAGGTTATTCTGAAGTCATACGAAGTTGTTGGGAAATATTCCTGACTTATTTTATTTTACGTACTAGGGCATTTTCCATTTTGAGTCGTGAAGTTTTTATATCAAGCTTTTACAGGTTATGTAAACCGTGGTCGTGCCAGAGTGTATACTTATTTATTGCTCTTCTTTCTCATTCGATCACGAAGTGCAAAAAAGGCTGCTGAAACCGAAGAATTGAAAGCGAAAAGCAAGGAAGAAATCGTTGCAACAGCTTTGCGATGCAGCGCACGGTCTTAGTGGATATATTATTTCTGCTTATTGGTAGATATTCTTTAGGTGATTAAATTTGCTCTACTGATTTGTCTCTATGCTAGTTTAAAATTGGAATCTTTACTATTGCTGGAATAAAATATGAACTGCTTTTGTGACCAAAGATTCAGTATTGACAAACACTGTGCGTGCCTGAACTATCAAATTAGTCGTCTTAGAATGCTGAATCACCTAATTTTTTCCGATGTTGAGGAAGTTGCATTGTTTTTTTCTCATATTTCTTAAAACGAACCTTCTGCATCATTTTTCTTACTGCCAGAAAATTTTTGATTGGAATTTTTTGAAGGGTAACGTAAAGCTTACCAGTGCTAAAGCATATTAAAAACTCTAGTCTAATTAGTCAAGCTAGCTTTAAAGCAAAAACGTAACTTGATTTTATCGAGAAGTGGAGTGGAGACTTTATAATATGGTTATTTGCTTAATTTCTTTTTATTAGAGAAGAAACAGTACTCATGATGATTCTGCCTTTAAGTAGATATCAATGAACTTGTTGAGTTGACTCTCAATCTTGTTGAGTAATATTGTTGAGTTGACTCTCAATTTTTTGATTCCTTTTGTCCGGTCAAAAGTAATTTCATTACTTTTCTGCAATGATGACAACATCTTCCACTCTTCATTCTTTTCGTACTTTTTATTTGTAAATCATCTGGTCGCTGGAGGAGAGTAGCTCAGTCTTTTAGTTTTAGTGTAATTTCATAATTTCGAAGTAACAATAAATCTCTCTGAAGCAACTGAGTTACAGCAAATTCAGTGGCATTATTCAAATTATTCTGCTATACCATATCTACGAAATTCTTAATGTCGTCTTTTAATAACGTAGTGATCTTAAAAGAGGTTTACTACTTTAATCATTAAACTATTTGATTCTTTAATGTTTTGATATAGTTTAGTTAGCATAAATGAACGCAAAATGGCATAAAAGTATGTAAAAATATAATGGACTAATGTGTGGGAATCTATCAACTCGCATGAACACTCATTTTTCATATGCAAATTTTATTGAACAGAAAAATGGAAAATCACCGAAGCAATGTGCTGATGACAACGGTTGTGACAATGCAAAATATTGGTTGTATTATATTGCACAGAGTTATTTGCTACCTCCTGAATATTCTTACGTTTACAATAAGATAAAATTGTTTAGCTAAATTGGATATGACTTATGCTATGAGACGCACTAAGTAATGACGGAGAAACATTTGTAAAATTTTAGAATCATGTTCATTAATTCATAATTTCTTATTAAGAAAAAGTTGAGAAAAGGATAAAGTCACTTCCCTCTAAATTTTAAATTTTTTTAAGTTCCCAATTTTCGATTTCATCACTTTTATACAGTGGCTCTTTTTAGCTTCACTTAAAGCAATGAAATATAGATTGACAGAGTTAATTTAGTTTTAGTCGAATTTTTCAAATTAAAATTAGGCGAATGAATGGAGTTGACTAAAGAGCAAGAAGAAAAAATTATCATTTGATGTGACCGGAGTGAAGTGCAGTAATACTTTGTTTCTTCAAGTGTCAGTATCATGTTTGCTGTAACCGGAGTGTGCTAACACTTTGTTTCACGCACTATCCATTCACTCCTCCGGAAATGGTCCAGCCATTACTTTCTTGACGAATGCTGAAATGGATATCACTGAATAGCGATCAATTGTAATATGCGTTATGATCAATTATTCAGATTAGAATTGATATTTTTACCTTCATAATTGACCATTCCTTGTGCATCTTCTGTACCTTTCATTATTTCATCTGCTTCGTCAGCTGTCAGACGCTCGCCTAAAGCCATCAAAACATGCCTTAATTCTGCAGCGAGAATCTGAAAAGATAATAAATTGAAGTAGATGGATTATTTTCGATTATTGTTTTTTTTAAAGTGTTTTCGGATCATACACGAACAAACTCTGTTGATTTTTATAAATTCTCAATTTCATCCACTAAATTTATCATTGATAATGGAATGTGTATAATTAGAAAAGTTAATTACTTGTTTTTCTACTAATTTATTTACTAATTTAAAGATATGTTATTCAAGGAATTTCGAAGAAATTGTACTAGTCATTCTTTTCCTCGTAATATTCCACTAATATTTAATTGGACAAATGGCAAAGATAACAGAACTACCTTTCCTGATTCTTCCTTATCAAAAACTTTCAATCCTTCGATAAAATCCTGGAGCGTTCCTTGCTCCTGAAAATTTCATAAAATATACCGTTACTGATCTCAAATTTATAAAGGAATTTATCAATTTTTGAAAAGATTTATAGAAATGCAAGAGAAAACGGAAAAGACGTTAATGGAACCTTTTCTTTGCTCAACTGCTCATAGATTGGCATCCATTCTTCAAAAGTTATACGTTTTTCACCTTTTCGTTTGTATTCAGCTCCACTTGCCTTAACTATCATAGCATTGGTTGGCTTAAGACCCGAAGCTCGTACAACATCACCGATCTGAGTACCATCGATCTTACCGTCCAATTCCTCATCGTACAACAGAAATATTTCCTTGAGCTCTGTAATCGATAGTTACTTTTTTATGATAAATATTGTTAATGTTTAGGCAGGAAAAATAACTTTCAATACTTGGAGATCATTTTTCGAAATGAGAATTTCGTTCTGACTTCTCTATTAAATTATATGCCTTATATATCTATACATGAAATAATAATTTATCGGTGTAACCTTATCCTCAGTCTTTTTATAGTCCGTTTTTCTATAAATATCAAGAACTATTTGTTGAGTCATACTATACTGAATCCAAAATAGATTCTGAATCATATTTGCTATAATTTCGCAAATATAATCTTTTAAATATATAGCAAAGAAGTAAGTCAAAATTTCCATGACTTTTCTTAAACTGAAAAAATAAAAAACTATAACAAACAAGCTCAGTGTAAGATTAGAATAAAAGGTTCTTCTAAAAAAAAAGGAATTAACGGAAAATTGAAAATTAAACTGGTAAGGATAGGAAATGTAGAAATTGGATGTTTCTATATAATTTATCCATAGAAAGAGTAAGCAGCTACATTAGAAATAAACAAATTTGCAACTGTCGATAAAAAGTAAATTTAAAAAATTGTAAATTACAAAAATTTCAATTGTTTAACTTTCTCCACAACTCACACTATCTATTTACCAAACTTTAGAATCATCGTATTTCAAGAAAATTATAAAATAGTAATGTTATTAAATAATCCATTGAATTTCTAATAACTTTTGTAACTTCTTCATTCTTCAACTTAAAATATATTATGGATATCATGGAAAGATATGTATTTCAACGAAGGACTACTGTGTATTTGGAATATTAAGTAACGTTTGTAGCATATAAAGTTATTTTTCCATCCAATTATTAAATTAACAAATTTATCCGTCTAACTGTAACATGAAGTTTAAATTTGAGTGAAAATCATTATTTCGTTTTTCTGTATAATTGCGGATCAATCGAATTTCAAAAAGATGAAAGATTTATGACTGGAATTCGACCATCAAAATCTTTCAATTATTACCACATTATAATTTATTACCGTATGAAACTACAGTACGTTACAAAATTTCACCTATGTCGTTGTAACCAGACACTCTTGTAACCCAAACACTGTAGTATACAGTAATCCGTGTTATCTGCTTAATTCCACATATATTTGTTTTACTTACTATCTATGATACTGATACCAGCACTATGGATTTAAACAAGCAGACGCTCATCTTCACCATACTATTTCTTTTTATTCATTTTCAAATATCAAAAATATTACATAAAAAGTTTTTGAATTATTTAAATGGTACTCTGTTGTTTTTCTCTTTCTTTTCTTTTTTTCTTTGAAATTATTTACAATAAAATTATTCCTATCTAAATTATTAATTAAAATATTAAATTAAATTGAAAAAAAAGGAAATTAGATGAAAATTTACCAGCTTGTGAAGGCATTCCTGCTTACTTGCTATTATTGTATGGTGGGAATTGTGAGGAGATAAAGAAATTAGTTGATAATAATATGATATCACTGGTGGAGAAGATGACTATACACTGACTAGCTAGCTCTTTGCAGTAGCAATCTTACGAGAGGTTGGATGGTAAAGATTTATTCTTATCTATCCGATGCCTGCTAGAGTGAGTGTGTGTCTACGTCGTAGAGTGTAAGTTAAGCAGAAGCTGTTGTTAAGAAAGCTTGAGCTATATGTGCTGGTAGCATATTACCGCCCAAAGAGCATCATCATCTCTTCATCCATTGCGGAGTAGTAATAACGTGTAGCTAAACGGATAACAGAAATGTCAGGTGTTCTATTCTCTCCTCTTATCTTCAAATATCCTTCACTACTAAAACTACTGCTTTTCTAAAATTTCACTAAAGTTAGAGTGAAATAGTTTGATGAAATAGATTGACTAGCAGCTGAATAATAATTGAAGGAGCAAAAATAATTCGAAATATTTCAGTTATTTGAAAATGAAAGATGTAAAACCTACCTGTTTTCTTCTCACTCTTTCCCTCTCTCTTTCTCTGCACGCATAATGTAATGCAAATTTACTCTAAACTTTTTGTTTTTAATTCTTTCATTCATCTATTTCTACCATCTATATATTATATCGTTCTCGCTCTATCTATCTATTCTTCAACCATTTAGCATTTAAGATTTTCTATTAGAAAAAAATGAAAATTTCAAAAAATTTCTGCTCATCTAAATCACTAAAAATTCTTGAATATATGAAATCTCTCATTTATTTCTGTAAACTCTACAAACAAACAAGAAATATATTGGTAGGGAAATTCTTAACAAATACGATTTGTGTTTTGTGTTAGCAAGCACTTTGCAATATTTTTCATTTTTTTTAACTGAAAGATGAGGGGAAAGGCATAATGGCAGTCTTCATAGTTCGAATAGCTTAGGCTAATTTTGCTAACTCTTCACTGCCTTCTTCCTTACTACAACAATATTTGCACCTATCACATAGTGTTTTCTAATAAATGCGTTACATTGAAATTAGCGCAGTTACTCAAAATAAAAATAATTTCAATAATTTTTCCATAATATAACATCCGATGAATCATTCCAGAAAAACAAATCTTATAAACTGAACGAATTATTATTTTAGTATCATCCTGTATCACTTCGAAGTTAAAGATTTCCCACAATCTTAGAATCTCACACCTAAACTTAGCCTAATCTGTCGTCTTCTCCTTCACAATCAGTCAAGTAGAAGTCAAGAATTAATATGTGTACGAAATTTTAAATTTATGCTTCCATTATTTTCATTGTTCTATTACAGTAACTGAAAATGACCAAACCTAAAAGGTTTATTTTTTGAAATCAGAAAATATTTTATGATAAGAAACTTTGTTCTATTAAATCTATTTACTACATTCTATTCTTTTTCGTACATTTTTTGATAAATTTTTTTCGTTCTTTATTAAAAATATAATTTAAACAAAAATTATTATGAAATTTACAACATTAAAGCAAAATATTTGCGCAAATAGCATGGATGAAAATCATTTCCTTTTTTTTAGCTACTGAAAAATATTAGTCAATTTAAATAAAAATTCTTATGAAATTTTCATGAAACATAGATACACCACACATGTTACGTCACTTCCGTTGAAGTCTGATTTCATCATAACCCACTAGGTATGCTTTTTTAATCCTCACAATGATCAAATATTATCAAATTGGATTTTATCACAAAAAAAGATTTGGCAAGCGTAAGAGTTATTACAGACAGTTTGTAAATTCGGTAAACAGTCAATTTATCCGAGGGAATTATATCATTTATGATAGTATTGATAATAATCGAATATTATACAGATCGATCTTTGTTCCGGTTAGTCTGTACCATTCTGCATGAAAACTCACAGCATCTTTTGTTTCACATTTAAAATTACCAAAATAATTTTTTCTTTAAAGCATTACAGTAAGTTCACTTCATTTTCAAAACCAACAATTAATGAGTTTTTATTTAAAATTTGAAAAAAAAATATATTTAAACAGTTATTAATCCTCAACAACCACAAAATACTACACAACCGTACTGTGAGATTTGGAATATTCGGAAAACAATTGTGGCCTAAAAGTTGAGGTGGCACTTATAATTCTTCCAAGGACGCAATTCCTACAGTTGCAGCTACTTTGCGATCTTCCACCATATAAACACATTTCATTTTCAGTGCTCCATCTATCATTGGGTACGATGGATCCTGAAACTTTCAAAAGTAAACTCGTTCGTTCAGATTCTGCTAATTTAGTTGTGAAAGATTATGATATGTATATATATATAGGTTGAAAGTTATAAAATAAATTTTAAAATGTATTTAAAAAAGTGTATAATATTATTTCTGATAATTGACGAAATGATTTATCACCATTATTTTAAACCTGAATTTGAAGCTATAATTGTCAGATTTAGATTATTTCAAAAAACCAGTTCTTTTTACTCATTTTTTTTAAAAAAATCACTACAATCACATTAAGCTAAGTCTTACCTTCTCAAGTAGACCGATAAATAGCTGTTTCATTTAATTAAATTTAAATGTAATGTATGTGTAAATAAATTTTAGTAGTAACAAACAAAATAACAATAGGACGTGAAATGAGTCGTTGCTAAACAGTTAATTAAACAACTAAATTAACTTAACAAAAAAGCAGTAAAAAAGAAAGTGATAAATAGAAAAATAATCAAAAGAAGAAAAAGATAGCAAAATCAGTCAGAACTTTACGTATGTTTGCACTTGTACGGTTGAAAAGAACTTGCTTGGAAAAAAATCGGTAGCATAATTTTCATTAATTGTTGAAAGTGAAATTGGCGGATTTTTTTTCTTACGTTGTCTATGCTCACGATTTTTGATATAACTCTGTTTGTTACGTTCGTCAGGTAACACTTGCATATCGTAAATATATTTTGGCTGTGTAAATTTATTCTGAAATTGCAAAATAGAAAGAATAGTAATATTAGCACGTAAACAAATTTATGTAAGTTACAACTATTCAAATAATTATGCCATTTTTTTAGGAAAAAAAAATACGTGCATTGATAACTCGATTTACAGCTACGAAGAATCCGTCGAATTCTGCATAACGATGAATTAATAGCTAAGAGATATAAACTAATTAATACTTGTCTTATCCTAACAATGAAAAAAAAATTAGGTTTATTCAAAGTATAAATTACCTGGGTATCATATTGTTCTAGCAAAGTTGTCGTTAACATTTGCTGTTTCATTTCTAAAATAAATTTTTCATATTTGAAGCACAAAACTATTGATTTTCATTTCTAACACTCAATCAAAACTTGAAATTTGAATTTATTTTCAACATTTGTAATTAAATTGTCGAGTGATTGGAATTTTTCAAAAAATTCCTAAGGTATGTAGAATTTCAATATATAAATTTTGATAAAAACAATATTTCATTAATCAATTAAAATTTAGTTCGAATCAAAATAATAACGAACACACAAAGCAATTAATTAATTTTCAAACAATCACAAACAAGTAATATAAGGGCTAGGGAAAGCAAAAAGAAAGAATGAGAGGGAGAGAGAGAGAGAGAGAAATATGAGGTAATTTGATCATTCATGCTGCAAGAAAGTTAAGTTATTGAAAATCTTTCAATCCTAATCAATCATTTCTACGCTTTCCTAAAATTATTTTAGTTTAAATAGAAAAAAAAAAGAAGAAAAGAAAATCCAAACTAACCATTCTGTTGCTCTTTCAAGCAATATTTATGAGCATCCTGAAGAGGTTTAAAGTATGCCAAATAAAACAGCAAAAAAATCAGTACAGAAACTCCCAGAGAAACAAAAATTGTGCAAAGTATCGCAATCGTCGTGTAGCACTCATTCTTAGCAATCGATGGTGATGAATCGGAAAACATCACAAAGTTCCCAATTGAAATTTCAAATGAATTAGGCGTACAACGAGTTGCTTGCAACTGCTGCTTTAGCAAGAATATAATAAAGAAATTTGGATTAAAATAAAAATGTCATATTATTTAGAATTAGTAAATTTAAAAGTTCAACATGAAGTAGTAAATCACAGTTGAGGTAATATTGTGAAGATTATAATAAATATTTCAGACGCAAACATCACTTATTCATTTAGCGCTAGCTAATTTTTGCAATTATTAATGATAGTACTGCAGCACTTTTTTAAAATTCAATTTATGAAATATTGTTGAATAACGTATTGCTGATTATTCCAATTTTAATTTCATACACAAATCGATCAGTGCTGATATTTGGCTAAAATATTTCATTAACATATTTGCATTGAACTATTCAGATAACTGACGTGAGAAAAAGTGGAGATGAGAAAGAGATAAATGATTAATTCTTATTAGTTTATAATTTTCAATTGAATCCATCTAGCACCTAATAAGTGAAAGGTAGCAATTTCATATCGAATTTAATAATAAATCCTAATCGATACTACCTGCAGCAGTCACCATAACAACGTAACCTTTCTCATTCTCATTATTCACTACTATTATTAAACTTATTATTATCATGTGAAATGCATACAAACCAATAAACTCTTAAACGATGATAATCAAAGTTGTTTGCAAAAATAGTAAATACAAAAATAAATTATAAAATTTTAATATCAAACAATTACTAATTTGATTGTAAATATATTACAATATTGATTTTAATGGGTTGATAGAACATTTTAGCACAATTTGCACATAAAAATTTCATTTCAATAAAGGATGTAAAAGATATTTGTAAGGGATGAATTACAATTAGATACTTTTCGTTTTCTGTAAAGTTAATTTTAAGTATTATAACATTGTTCCTCAATACAAGAAGTAACAACAAATGAATTCAAGGATCTTGTTTCATGGAATTAGATCAATTTCATTAGCAATAAAAATCGTGTTGTTTTTGAAAATGATTGGTTAAAACAAATTTGAACAGAATGATTTAATTTGTCAATAATTTCCAGTGTCTTCCTGATGTAACGATTAGGAGAGTAGTGAAATTAACTAGTTCAATCAAAGCAAAAGTACAGGGAATTCCGGAACATCTTCCAGAAGCACTGTAGGCAAGCCAGCCGTCCATCAAAACAAACGGAATACTAAGGAAAGAAAGTGGACCATATTTTTTCATTCCGATCTTTATTTGAAGTTGGATTTGTTTTTGGTTTGATTTCTTCATAAATTTGTTTCATTCATTTCCTGTATAGTGTAGAGATTCCGCGGCAGAGGTGTTCGAAGTAATTAAACTAATTTAATTAAAAAATTTTATTAGAACGCATTAGGAGAGAAATATACTCCATTTCGTTAGCATTTTCCAGTATGTAATTATTTTTCCTAAATTTCGGGATTCTTTTATTCCTGTGACTCTTATTTTTTATAATTTTTTATTCGTATTTTAACATTTTTTCCGGGTAAATAGAAAAGGAAAGACATTTATTTTAATGTTTTCGATAGCGAAAACATTTATTTTTTCCTTTCACATCAGCAGATGAGACAGCCACTGTTAGCTAAAATATTCTACTGAAACAGATATCATTCATTAGTTAGATATCTTCATGATGTTTGCTTTGATTGTAACGGAATAGTTTTCATAAAAATTATTTTCAGCTTTAGTAATGATTTCAAACAGTGAGGCACTCAATGGATCATCGTCATATGAGAAATCTGGCGTTTCGCCTTATCGAAAATTTCTGAACGAATTGCAAAGTCGTGCAAGCGTGTTGTGGGAGGCACTATGTCTTGCTCCTACTCCGAATACGGTTGAACTGTTAACAGAACACATGATGATTCGGGAATCCTTATTGGAAATCGAAATGATGCAAAAAACATTTTCAAGCAGCTTAGAAATTGATTCATTGTAAGTTCGTTTTTATTTGAATACTTACTAATAAATTATTAAAATGGGCAGAGAAGGAAACTGCGATTTTTTCTAGATAGATTTAAAACTGACATTAATTAGACTTCGACAGGAAGATCCGCCTACTACCTTCCAATCTGTTAAAGTTTGCAGTTAGTAAACTTGTTTAATAAAAAAAAACATTTGATGTTCGAAATTAGTGAAAGGCATTGTGATTTTCCATTATTACATTATCAAATTAGAGAGAAGTCTTTTGAACACATCGGTGTATGTAATGTATTAATTTTGTATATAAGCTCGCATATAATTTATAAATTTATTAGCGCGGTTGTTCGGACCAAGCATCAAAAATTTGGAGCTTAATGTGTGAATCAGTTTTGCTGCAGACATTCGGAACGGCGTAAAGCTGCTCTAGCAGATTTTATACGATGGGCAGATACGGTTGGAATCTCTCATCGTTTGGTGGAGATTACATATAACGAAGATATAGATGGATTTGGTTTGATAACTTCAGATCATGTTACTGTTGGATCGGATTTGTTAAGAGTACCTCGAAAGGCAATTTTTTCATTGGACCAAGCTCGAAGATCGTCTTTTTTAAAGTAAATTTTTTACTTGTGGTAAGCTTTTGGGTACTAAACTTACCATAACATTTAGAAGATATGTTCTTAACTTGTTTCATAAAAATGAAATTTTAGGCGTGCATTCGATAGAGATATAATAGTACGCTCAATGGAAAATGTTGCTTTGGCAATGATGTTGTGCTGTCAAAAACTGACATCTGAGGGACATTGGCAACCATACATTAAAGTACTTCCTGAAAGCTTCAATACTCCTCTTTTCTTCACAGTTGAACAATTAAAGGTTAGTGAACTCATACATAGGCACGGAATCACTACATGTGTAAAGTCATGAAGTAGGTGCTTACTGCTACTTTTTAAATAGAGGAGGGAAGCACTAAAATTCTGCCCTCTTTCAATTGAAAAATGAGTACAACAGCAATTCTTCTTTGTCAACCATTCATGTGACTGAATTGGAAATTGTTTTCGTAAGCTCCTTTGGTTTAGCTGTTCGATATTTTTCTACTATATATGTTGCTTCAGCTTTTGAAATATGATTAGTTGCCCATTGCGGTGGGAAAACTATAATGATTACAAATCCCTTATGTAGATCAACGTGTATTTCTACATGCATTACACAACGAGGCAAAAGCTGGGCGGTATAAATCATCCGTTACCTTGGTCCGAATAGGTGAATCAAAAAGAATAATTTGTTGACCAGTATCGTGAACCTTTTTCTAGAGGCTTTCTCGAATTTCTTATGTTCTTAATGAGTTACATTTAATAATCTTGCTTTTATTTTTCAGTTTTTGCGTCCATCGCCATTATTTGAAGAATCGTTGTTGCTGTATCGAAATGTTTCCAGACAATTTATTCACTTTTTGTTGGAAATCATACGTAGTGATGAATTTCGTCATAGAAAAAAGGTAAATTACTTGACGAAGTGAAAAATTTTTCAGTAGACACTTTACTACATGTTCATTTTTCATTCGATGTAAAAAGGTTTTTAAGTGATATTTTTGTTTTATCTTCCTCAAATCTTAAAAACACTTTATTTGTTGTCGACGTCCTCTTACAAAAGCTACACATACCGTAAGTAAGCGTTGGTTTACAGTGGCTGAAATCAGCTTTGTTTTAAAATTTGGTCCCAAAGTTGATTTACGCGAAAAATCTGCAAGAATATTATTCGTGCAAGCATATCATAACATATTATGTCGTTTCACTTCGATCATAAAATGATTTAGCAGAATGTTCTAGAAATCAAAAGAAATATCAAAACTGGAACCAATATATGTTAATTCTCCCCTTACTGCATCGAATTTCACGTTCAAACTGTATCGATGGTCCGTTGCATGCGTCTCAACACGTATTAATATGATACCGAGCGAAGTATTGAAAGATTCCACAGGTCAACCACGGATGGTATGTTCCTATTTTTAGATAAGAATTCCTAATTTTAGATTCGTAAATGTCATGTACTAAGGGCTTTATTTATACGTGTAAAATATATCCATAAAAAACATCGGATATCCGACTTACTGTTTATTTGACACATTCTAGTTAAATTGAGTAGTACTACTACAAATATCCGACATGGACATTAGAAACTCTCTCGCGTTTTTCTCAGTGACAGTTTTCTGTATAAAATATGCTGTTATAAAGTTTTTGATTCAAATTTTTGAAATTTGAAACGAAATGTAGTGACCAAAACAGTACTTGTGAGTTGGTAATTGGTATTGCAATTTCATCTTTTTTAAATTAGATACCCGGATTGATACCATTTCTGGATATGGCAAACCATAGTTACACCGAGGGTGCTTTTCGTGAAGCAATACATTTTGCGGATGAGTTTGACTGTGCAGAAATCATTGCTGTTCGAGATTACAAACCTTCAGAACCCGTCAATATTTTCTATGGTTGGCGAAGCAATCGTGATTTCCTGTTGCATAATGGTTTTGTACCTCTCGAAAAAAACGTTCGAGATATTTATAAACTGAAAATTGGTAGGTTGCGATTTATTTGGATTATATTTATAAAAAGTTTTGTCTAGGAGCTGTGCAGTACTATATTAATCTTTGATATTTGTCAGAAGGGTGGTACTCGCTTTCCTTTTTTCACTATACCTCATATTCTACAAAATACTTCAGCCATTGCATTGAAATATTACGACTGTTTGATAATTTCACATTTGTTCGTCTTGTTATTTATAGAAAGAAAAATTTTATCAATGAACAAATTGGACTTACATGTTTTTTTTTCAGCTCATGTTTTTTTTTCAAAAAAAATTACAAGCAAAATATATATATATATATATATTTGTTATATATTACATACTGAGCTTGACATAGGACTTCCAGTGTAGAACAAGATAGGAAAAAATAGTTATCAAATATGAGAAATGACAGTTTTTATGCTTTAAGAACATTGCTTTCAGGACTTCCAAAATCGAAACGTGAAGATGTACGGATGTATCTGTTTCATATCCTTGGTTTTCCTGCTGAATCTACAATTTTTGCATTCGAACTAGGCATACATAAGCCATATTTCCACGAATCATTGTTCCGCTTTGCTCAAATTTATGTTCTGGACAAAATCCCTTCAGTAGCCCAGCAGGCGGAGGAAGCGGCAAACTCTTCAGATAACATCCAAAAGGCTTGGACTTTTCTCCGTGACCGTTTTGTTCTTCTTTTGAGAGCATATGGCAAAGTAATCGATCCACTTGAAATAACGGATCCACAACTTAGCACATCTTCTGATGCAGTTCGAAAATCCATGATTGTACGACTAAAATTATCAGAAATAGAAATTTTGCAAAGAATGAAAGATTTTTGCAAAAAACAACTATTAGGATCAGCTTAATTAGTAGAAATTTTTTTTTAGTTGAGTAAAATTGTGCAATATTTAAACTGAGCTTTCTATTTATTGTGTATTAATTTGTGAATCATTACCAGTTGCGTATTGAGCTTTTAAATTACGAATTGTATTTCATGAGTACTTGCAGCTAGAAGTTTACCAACAAAAATATGAGTGCATTACCAATTAGATCCTAACAGCATCGGAATCCAAACAGATGCAATTTGTCATTTTTCCTTATTGTTAAACAGTGCATATAATCTGTACATTAAAGTTGTTACTCGTTGTGTATATTTTGCATAATCTTTGTGAAAATAGCTTTATTTTTATGTTGAAAAATAAATGCTAAAGTCGAAGAAATTTACAAAAAGTCTTTTTCGACAAAGCATTTTCTGGATGGGATCAAAATATGTTAAGCCATGAATAAGTGCCGCTGATACTAAATGATTGCGAGTACATTAAGTTTTGTTTCGTTATCAACTTAAGCAGAAATATGTCTTGAAATATGCCTAGAACTAAACAATAGTTGCGAATGAATGAGTGACCATCATAATCTCCAATATAGGCTAACTTTGAGAAATATTCAAGTTCCAGATTCCCGTTATTTCTATCGATGAGGATGATGAACTGATAGGTGTGATTTTATGTTTGTAGGGTTAAATCAAAAAGTTTCCTTAAATATAATGAATGCCCGATAAAATTAGTTAAACTAATCATTAAAATTAATCCAGTAAAATTAATTTGCAAAACTGACATGTGATATTTACTGCATAATCAAAGCTTAAAAGAAAAAATTGAAATTTTGTAAGAACGATTGACCATTATGATAGTTAAAGAATGTGGTGTAAACTTTTGCCTAATGACGTAAGTTAAAATGATATGACAATTATTAAATGACGAAGTTGTGCAACTTCTTTTAGTTAAAATGATGGCAAAGGATCGAAATATACAGGCATTAAAAAAGTGAGCAGTTCCAAATATTTTAATTTGAAAATGTTTACTAAATGAGGAAATGAACATACGCCATATCTGTGAGAAATGACTGCTCTCTTAACCTCCATATATAATATGACATGAAAGAATTCGGAAAATTTTAAAGGGCTCATCTGTGAAATTGGTGCTGGAAAATAAGTGATGCATGATTATTCCTGAAGGAATATTCCCCGATATTTGGGAAGAGTCTCATTTCCTTCCCGGTCAATTAAACGCTATGTATTTTCCAGATCACTTAAAATGGCAGCGTCACTCAATCATTCGATAGTTTATCGTTGTCAGCAATTTTATGTTTGTAAGTATTATGAGTCTCTCATGATTTCAGTCCACTATGTCATCATTTGGTACCACTGTACCTCCGGTGATGGTTGCAATTTAGTTTCCAGAAATAAGTTTGTTGATAACATAAATTATTGAACAGTTATTTAGAGCCATCATTCATCTATATATTATAAATATTCATCTCTGTAGTAGAGTGGTACCAAGTGGAGGTGGTCATAAATATCTGCCGAATGGTGTAACTTAAATTAAGATCCGATGATTGGATGTAAAATGGATCGCATTATTTTCTTACCACTTACTTTTGTATCAAATATTTGTTTTCATCAGAGCTTAACGAATTCAAAAAGTTTTTTAATTTTGATTGCAGTAAATAAGACGATGCGTAATATTTTACTATCAACCATTTGGTTTCATATCCTCGAAATGATACATCGATGTAATGGATGTTTAGCAACCAGTGCAGTAACAGCACCAAAATTACGCCCAACCACGTATAATCCACGGACACCAACAACAACCTTTCCGCCAAATATTCACTGTTTCCCAATTGCCAGGTAGGTAAACGAACGAAATATTTCTGATAATCGCTGATATGATCAGTGAACATTGAGATTGTAGACATTTGTAACAGTGATTTTTTAATAACCTAATTGTGAGCATTAGGACTATTCATTACACACTAAGTTGATAAGCATCTTTTAATTTCGATGATTTAATAAAATTTTTATTTAAGTATTAATTCAAACGGACAGATTTTAACTTTAAAAACTAAGCAAATTTTGCAGGCGAAAACGTGATTCTCCTTCTTCCACCTCTACAGATGGAACAAATTTGTCAAATTTGCCAAAGAACTGCTTTCCAATTGGTTATCTAAAGAATGCGATAGCAGAGATGAAAGCTGGCCTAACACAAACTGATTCATCCAATTCTGAATCAAAAGTCGAGCAACGCGCACATTTTCCACTATCCATCTCGAAACATCCTGCAATTGCTATCGAGCATCGCACCATCAATGATCATACTGATAACGACGAACTTTCATCTTCATATCGTTCAGCTGGAAAATGTTTGTTAACATTTCAGAAAGTTATCCAGTTGTAATTATATAGTTTAATTTTCTTCATATACCTACTCTTCTAAAAGATATTAGAAGAAGTCTTTTTTTTGCAGTATGTCAAGATTTTGAATGGGATGGACCGATTTATCACTATAATCAAACACTGAAAATGAAAATACCATATTGCTATAAGGTGTGAAAGTTTTTTTTTTCAGCAATATTCGGACAACTTATTTATAATATTCGTAGGCAGCAAGCATCAGTGTAAAGAGGAATTTAGGTGATGAAATCTTGAAGTAACCGAAATGGAACAAAATAATAACTAATCTATTGATCTTAATTTAACTACTATCATATTTTCTAGTATGTCGCAAGTATTGATGAAGAAACAGATGAACTGTCCAAGTTAGCACAAAAAAGTGCACGTGCTAAATGTCGTTCATATAGTGGTCAAAGTGGTGGACCATCTGATTTAGTGTCTATTCATTCTAATGAGGAAAATTATGACTTACAAAGTATGATTTAAGACTTACTTTCAAATTCAAAGAATACTAAAAAATTTCACAAAATTTTACGTTTGAGCGCAGGTAACAATTGCGTTTTCTTTTTTATAATACATTTTCTTTCCTCTTTCCTTTCTTTTTTCTCTTTAGTCATTTCTTGACCACGAGGAAGTAAACAATTAATTCTGACAGAATTCAAAACTTCCTCTATTCCAGATACACTATCATTTTTTGGCTGGGAATCGGCATGGATCGGTCTTGCTTACGATAATGTGCGTACTACATGGCATTGGATAGATGGTACAACTCTATCATTTTCAAAACTTTCACTTCGTAATCCAACTGAACATTGCGCAATACTGCTCACCAATGGCTCGTGGATATCGGAAGATTGCAGAAGCAGCACTGTATCACATTTTATCTGTAAAAAACGAGCAATTGCATAAAATATTAATATTGACGTATACTGCGGAGCATAAGCAGTATTTCCATTTGCATTTGTTATCTGATTGCTCAATCAGTAAAAATAGCGATATTGACGGTTCGATTTACTGATCAAAACAAAAACATCAATATTTCTTAGATTTCTTTTCTTAATTCTTTCTTCCTAATAATATTATTCGTTGTAACATTCATTGATTTGAAGTAATTTTTGAAGTCGTAATGGAAAGGCAATGTGTTTACGCATAAATTATGCCTTGGAAACGCTTTATCTCATTTTTCCATAATCAATGCAAAGTTAAATTTATCAAATCAACTTCGTATGCAGTCACAATGATCGTATTTTCCTCCGATCTGTTAATTCTTTATGTTAATTTTTGGATAAATTTAATTACATGCTATATTTCAGAATCAATCGTTATCACTGCTTATCTCTCAAAATGTTTTTTAATATTGCTAACGATTGACTACGTATGCCAAGAAAAATAAATGAACAAATCACACAGCTCCTTTCATATTGTTAAAAATTTCATGGTTGATTGCTTTTTTGTAAACTCCTAATTGACCCCAAGAATTATAATCGATTGTTAGACCATTTTAAATAATATTTTGTAAAAACAAGAATTTCAATCGAATGAATTAAAGTTTTTTTTTGAGAAGCTGACTTGTACATCAAAATACGTTGCATTTAAGTCCGATTTTAATTAGATCAATTTAAACTTTATATCATAGCTAACTTCTCCTAGTTGAAATGATCTCGCAATATATGCCTATGTGATATTTAAAATACAATTATAATCTTTGATTATTTCACCAATAATTTCATGTTCAGCAATAGAGACAATGCTTCAATTTGAATCACTCTAATAGTCTCCAAATTAGTCTACGAAATTAATTTGTTAAAAATATCGGCTTGATCAAAATTCCTTAGGATAGCTCCTGCAGAGATTAAAAATTTGCTGAATACATAAGTAGTGGAATACTAATGAGACAGACAATGCGGGAAGAAATGATTATGGGAAATGAAGTACCTAAAGTGATGGAACAATTGGTGTGCAATTTTTAGAAATTCAAAAAATTTTAGTATCATTTAATCACTGGAACAAAACAGAAATCAACCAGAACATTTAATGGCACTACTAAAACAGTGCAATAGCATAATTTAGTCTACAAAATTTTGAATTTTTTTTAAAAAAGAATTTGAATTTTTCAAAACATTTTGAGAAATACTTCACAGACAGAGAATTAATGCAATATTGAAAAAATTTTCAAGGTGAAGTATTCACCAATCAGGTTCAGCTCAAAAGTGTCAGATTTGACATGTGCTGGGAGATAACCAACGAAGGCAATTACTATTTTTCATTTCAATATATTCAATTGTGCACAATTCCCATATATGAACTCTGACTTATCAAGACTGCTACAAAATAGCAAAAAAAAGAAATCTTTTTTACCTGAAGTAATCAATAAATCTAACAATGTTCAAAAATCAAATGAGAAGAAAAATTATATGAGGAAAACAGCAGTTCCTTGGAAAACATAACTTAAAAAATAAGATCCAAACGTACATCGCCCTTCTCTTCATCTATGCTGTTAGAACGCTAATCAGTTTTGCAACGAAATTCTAACGGACAACGGGCGCTATGTGATATTTGGCGCTGGAATAAGAAATTCAAATTTGTGCGCGCGAGAACTATTTAGTTTACGTGATGGGGGAGGGAACACATACGTAAGACATTACTGAGTTTCCACTTGGGTTTGGCTTTCCATATGTTTCGTGTTTACTTCTAGTTCGAGAAAGTAGAAAATAGTTTGCATTGGGCACCGCTATGTGGTATGGTAGTATTCTATTAAATTGACAGAATTCATTAATATGTTATGCTTTTATGGAATATATATATTCATAACGGTAACTTTATATCTCTTTGAAGTAAATAACTGTTATATAGAATTTATCACGATGATTACAGTGAAGCAGGTGATATAGTGCTTATCGAAGGCTTTTATTTATAACCAATAAAAATTGGGTGATCGTTGTAAAAAAATATCTTTATTTGTAACTGATCATTGCATGAAGTTAGTGTGAAATAACACAATGAAACCTAAAATAATAATGACGGTTTTTGTTTCATTTAATGAAGAAATACTATTGAAATATTCTCTTTTCAGATACTTTTCCAGCATACCTTCTAGCACACTGTCGAAAGTTCTGAGAATAAATGTTAAATTCACGGAAGTAGGTTCTTGATTATTTATTGAAATTTTAAGTTTTAATTTCACTTTATCTAGAGAGTGGGAGTCATAATGGTATTTTCAGGAACCTATGATAGGGAGGGAAATCTTCTCACCCAACATTTTTTGGTTATAACTGATCAGTTCATTGTTCTAGACGTACTGGCACACCGTCACGGCGGGGTGGTAAACGGGTGGATAACAAAGAAAATGTAGAAGTAGTTTGCCGTTTATGTCCATACAAGGGCGATGATCCCTGCGTGGTACCAGTTGATGATGATCATGTTCGATTTATACAACCTGTCACCATGCAGTCCAGGAACGGAATACCGGTAGCGAGATTTTTCTTACTTTGTTGTGAACTAATCAGTTGTCATGAAAGAGATGTGGTTTGTTTCTTCTGTGCTGTAGTATGTACTATATACTGTTTTTTCTTTATCTGCGGTGGCGAAATTAGTTGTTTGATCAAAGTTTTGTGAGCACATCAAATTGTAGTATAATAGTTTTTCAGATCAGTTGTTTCCTGTTTTTATTCGCAAATATCTCAGACCTATTATATCAAGAGCTTTACGTAGATAATTAAGTTGCAGGTAGAAACTACTTACGAATTTTCATATGTCTTTGACGACAGTGATAGTCAACGAGTGGTTTTTGAGCGTACTGCTCTGGATTTGATAGAAAATCTGATTCGTGGGAAGAATTCATTACTTTTCACGTATGGAGTAACTGGAAGTGGCAAAACATACACAATGACTGGAAATACAGAAGTGAATTGTTTCTTAAACTTTTTGGTCCAGTAGCAGTACGAAGACCAAATCTCCACTTCATTAATTGTTTTATTACCGAGACTTTGTTGATTCTACCATCTTAATGTTTTCTCTGGCTTCCGGTACCTAAAAATCTTATACTATACAGTATATTTCGTTTTTACTGAGTTGTTTTAAAGTAGCTTTTATAGGAAGAGTCGATTGGGATTCTC
Organism: Litomosoides brasiliensis; assembly: GCA_013365375.1. NCBI lineage: Eukaryota > Metazoa > Nematoda > Chromadorea > Rhabditida > Onchocercidae > Litomosoides > Litomosoides brasiliensis. The sequence goes on along the minus strand of JABVXW010000040.1, from coordinate 169,818 downwards.
CCACGCACCCTTGATGTTATATTCAATTCGCTGATCAACCGCGTGGAGAAGTGTGTTTTCAAACCTGATGGACGTAATGGTTTTGTTGTATGTGACGAGTTTGAATCAGCACTTGCACGACGACGTTTGGAGCTTGAACACTCGGATAATGGAGTTGAATTAGCGAATCGTTACATTGAACGTCGAAGGGTGATTTCTATTCCTAAATAAGAAATAATAATAAGAAATAAGTAATCTTAGATAAGTTGTCTTTTAAAGTTTTTAATTGTTTTACATCAGCGGTTTTTCAGGAATGATTTTTGAAGGAAGATATGTTTTAGGGTTTTTTTTTTAAGGGGTTTTTTTTTTGATTTAGTATTATTATTCCTGAACTTAAGAATATTCTAGTGTGCTATTTGTTACTGTAACCAAATTAAATAAGAAATTTAGGTTAGCGGTGCTAATCCAGATTTGGCTTGTGCAGTATTTGTTTCCTATATCGAAATTTATAATGAAGTTTGTTATGATCTTCTTGAAGAACCCCTCCTCAGAGCAGATGGTACTAGGCAAGTTTTGCTTTTTTGCAAGGCGCAATTGGCAGTTATGTAAAGATGTTTTTGTCTTTATCTTTCAATGTACTGGAAAATAATAGAACGATATTTTACACGCAGATACTAAAATAACTTGCTTATCAGGATCTGCAAACTTCAAGTGAGCTAAGTACTACTACTATTAGCTAAGTACTACTACTATTAAGATTTAAACTCATCAATTATAGGACACTATCTGGTAAGGATATTAGACTAGGTGCCAATAATATGTTTTATGTGGGTAATGCAACTGAAATTGAAGTGGATTCGAGTGATGAGGCATTGGAACAGTTCTACCGAGGTAATTAGATATTTTAATATTGTTTTAATGTTTGTAAATTATTGTTCAGTTTGACAGAGGAAGAAAGAGAGAAGTTGATCGAGATATCGAGCACAATTTTTCTTGAAATTTTCAGCGTCTTTGATGTAAACTATATCAAGTACAAAATTGTTTCGAGTTTTATATTTGATTGTGATTTAGGTAGTTCGGTTATTATACAACTTAAATGGGAAATGCATCAGAGAGAGTGATTGTTGTCCTATCCCTAAATTTCATTGTCTTATAATCCAGATATGCGTTGCATTGAATGCTCAAGCAATTTTAACTTTACTTCTTCTTTCAGGACAAGAGAGACGACGTGTCGGAGATACATTATTGAACAAGCAGAGCAGTCGTTCACATTCCATATTTAATATTCGTGTGGTGATGGCGCCTTGTCTTTCAGATACATGTTATCCTGATGGTGATCCCACAAAGGTACCTAGTCCATTTAATCAGGAATCTGTGCATATAATGGACTTGGCATCCTGAATGTTTATAAAAAAGATCCAATGTTATTTATAGATACATGTTAGCCAGTTATCACTAGTTGACTTAGCTGGGTCAGAACGGACAAAAAGAACAGGTAATGAGGGAACACGTCTTATTGAAAGCAGCAAAATAAATCAAGGACTTTCAGTTCTTCGCCAATGTTTTGAGAAATTGCGGTAAGCAACAAACTTCTATGAAAAAATGTTACGATAAAAGATATCTTCGGAAACAATTGCTTATTCTTCTATCATTAACATTAGCTTAAATCAGAATCTAAAATAAGCACGTTGCAAATTCTAGAAATTATGCTCAGGTTTCTGTGTAAGCCATGCCCAATATACGTCGTAAAAGTTTATATAAATTTAACCACCAAATCCTTTGTAATCGAGAATCATATCCTAGCTGAAGTATTAGAGGTTGAGCAGAAATGTATGCATTTTGTGTGCAAAAAAATGTGTTTATAGGGATAATCAGTTACGTGATAAAGCATTTACGATTTCATATAGAGAATCGAAAATAACCCACCTGTTTAAAAATTTTTTCGAAGGAACGGGAAAAGTGCGTATGATTATTTGTCTAAATCCAAGACCGGAAGATTTCAATGAGAATCAGGTAAGTAGCTATTTATACTTTGCGGTGTTATCGCATTCTGCAGATTCATCAATTTTAAATCGCTGTAATTTCAGATTGCAATACTAAAGTTTGTATTTAGGGTGTATTAAACTTTGCGCAGCTGTCAAAGGATATTGCAGTCCCGGAAGGAAACGAGATTATGCCACCGTCTCAATCCGGTTTCCCAGTCAGTCGTCGTGATTTCCTGAAGTGGTTGAACGAATTAGGACCTGTACATATCTCGGTTGGCTTATTTGCTTTTATTTGTTGTCATATAATATATATATATATATATATATATATATATATATGTACATTTTATCTGTTTTTTGTTTTCAGAAAAAAGAAACAGTATGCTTTCCGTTGCCACCACCGTTCAATATTTCCGGTTCGGGAGATACGGAGTCGATAGCACGGTTGCGTGATTATTATCAACAAAGTGCACAGGAATATAATTCTTTGAATGTAATATTTGAACGTAAGGGTAAGCTCCCACATCATTTTATATCAATTTGATTTTTGTCATTTTTTTTTTGCAGAAAAAATTTGATCTGAGCTGTTGGCATTATGTTAAAATAATACCTGTATTGCTGACAGTAGTAGAATACCTGGGTATCTGTATTCATGTTGCTGCAAACTTTTGCCGACATGATTCTTAAATATTATCCTTTCTCTCACTTAAGGAACCTGCCTCTTGCAATTTAGTGTTTTTTTTTTGCGAACAAATTATGAAAGTGTTTTCTTTCTACAGCGGCTGAAATAGAACAACAGTTACAGCGGGCTTTGTGTACTGTTGACCTGCAAGAAGTGCGAATTCAAGAACTTGAGGCGGAGAGAGACGAAACTGAACGGCTTTTATCAACACTGACAAATAAGCTGAAGCAAACGCGGGTGAATTCTCCTTCCCAGTTGCAGTAATTCATAATTTTCCTAAATCGTGATTAAATTTATTTCAGTAAAAAAACTTTGTTTGCAGCGTGAAAACATGACTTTACGTCAACGTCTGGATCGTTGTGAGTCGGAAGAGAACGAGAAGTTAAATCAAGAGGAGGAGCATAGACGGCGTGAAAGATTGTACCAGGAAGAGCTTCGTAAAAAGGAAAAAACACTTCATAAGGTTAATGAATTTACATTGTAGTGAGA